>CM052267.1:4185709-4313865 GCA_028455795.1 Lasioglossum marginatum | reverse complement strand
CACGTAGTTCCGTAAGGCTGGCAGTCTTTAACAGTATCTCGTCGGTGGTGCTGGCAGTCTTAACAGTATCTCGTCGGTGCTAATACACCTAAATTCGCGAACTATCGGTAACATGGGGCGCGACACCGAAATGGTACGGAGACAGAAGATTGAAGTACTTGCTAGACAGAAATATTCATAAGATGCAATGTCTCTAATGTCTTAAGTCTATGTTTAGGGTATCTGGATCTGATCCAGGCTAAAAATTAGACTAGGGTGCAGCACTGCACTGGGGACAACGAAACCTTGTCTATGAGCACTCTCGTATACTCTCTGCCCCTGCTATAAGCATAAACGAGGTATAGGAGTAGATCAATCACCGACTGTCTTTTTCTGTCTCACGCATAGTCGCCAGATCAGGGGAATTGGCTCGAATTGAGGGGAAAAAGCTATCCTCTCTCTGCCACTCCGCGGATTAATCACGTGACATTGTGACACATGAGCGGCAGAGACGAAACGCGTCACGTGACCGAGCTGTGACGGAATCGTGGGGGAATAGCGTCGTAGAAGGGGAAGGTAGAGTGAGGAGATAAAATCTGGTGACTCTGTCTCTCCATTATATAAAATCAAATCTAAGAAGTGTGAAGTCGGCTGTGAAACAACTTGTGATGACAGTGACGTATCACATATCATTTGATATTTTTCAATTCATTGAATTTATAATTATATGTACCGAGTCATTAATGAATCAATTGACGCATAAATGATATTTTATATTAAATAACAAGACTAATCTAGAATTAATGAATGAAAATTTGAAGGATCTTACAAATCACACATACAGTGCTGTGTAACGTATTCACAAAAAAGAAAATAATAGGATGACAAAGTATAAACATCTCGTAGTGGACTCTTCACTCTTCACGAATGCGATTAACGGTTTGATGAAATTATTCTAGAATATAAATGATAGTTGTGGGAAAACCAGCTACAAACATTAGTGTTCCACTTTCGCAGTGATACTTTAGTGAATATGCAGCTGATTCTTATAGCAATACCAAATATTTTGTCATTGTAATAGTGTATTACTCTGTTTCCACTTCTTTTCATAATCTAAACATGTTTTCTACAATGTTCAATCTCCGGACAATTTTAGAAAATACTATAGGTAAACATTATATTTTATGTATATTCTTAAAGCATATTGTTCCTTAAAACTAGGAAAGCATTGGTAGATTTAATTGAACTTTCCATTAATCTTCTTTTTAATATTACTTATAAGTTTCAATTATTTATACCTATTTGGATTTTGTCACTACTAGACTAAGGATCTTTATGCAATTATGACTTTTGAAAATTATCAAAAAATGCTAGGATATAAAATGCGACAGAATTTAGTAGGATTTTAATTTATTTCAGATCTAAAAAGGTCACTACACACGGAAAATAAGATTCTGTTTTATTCTGCTTCCTTAAAATTCGTCTACAAAAATTGAAAATTGCATAAACATCCGCAGTCTAGTCATTACATTTCATATTAATAATAATATACGAAATATTGTTTTTAGTTGAGTATATTGATGTGGATTTTACACTTTGGCTATCATGGCTCTTAATGCCGCTTCTGATTACATTTTTACTACCCCTTGTGATCGTAGTATTATTGTATTTGACAGCATTAATTTTATATGTATATAAATTACATAGGTATGTATTTTTTTACTCAAATATAATAAATCAAATCTTTGATAAATATGCATAATCCTTTTCCATAATAGAGCTAGATTAAGAAATGCATATGGAAGTGATTGGAGAAATGCAGCTCGTAATGTAGTAGCTGCAGTTTGGGATGCACATGGTTGGATATGGTATGGTACGTTGTAAATTCAGTGGTATAATTTTGTTGCTACATATTAAATATATGTATATGGTTCATTCTATTTATATTTTTCACAGGGTACGAAGTAGTTGGATTGGAAAATATTCCAAAAGATGAACCAGTACTATTTGTATATTATCATGGGGCAATTCCAATAGATCTTTATTATTTTATAGCGAAAGTGTTACTTTTAAACTCAAGATTGATACATTCAGTGGCAGATAGATTTCTTTTTAAATGCCCTGGATGGTCCATAATTTCCGATGTGCTCAAAGTCATTCCTGGTACTATACAGACATGTTCTAATATTTTAAAAGAAGGTAACATGCTTGCCATCTCACCTGGTGGCGTATATGAAGCTCAGTTTGGAGATTCTTATTATGAGCTGATGTGGAAGAAACGAGTTGGTTTCGCAAAGGTTGCTTTAGATGCCAAAGTGGTATGTTGTTTTATTGTTATATGTTTTTTTTTGTACTCCGGCTGCTTTGAAACATTAACATTCTTGTAACAGTGCATAATACCTTTCTTCACAAGAAATGTTAGAGAAGCATTTAGAAGTGCGAGTTGGGGTAGAAGAATGTGGTTGAGAATATATGCTGCAACAAGGTTTCCTTTTGTACCTATTTATGGAGGATTTCCAGTTAAATTGACAACATATGTTGGTAAACCAATCCCGTATGACAGCAGTCTTACACCAGATGAGTTACAGTTGAAGGTACTTAAAATAGGAAATCATGTACATACTATGGTTTTTCGAAAAAAGGCACCTGTAATATAGTTATAGTCATAATAACTATCTTCCTGTGCTGCGAGTCTGAAATAATAAAACTGGAGTCGACAGATATTATAACTATGAGCATGTAACAGGTGATCTGCTTCGAAAGACAAACCATAACAAGAATGACTAAATGATAGTAATGCACCATTACTTTTAGGTTGCCGATGCACTGAATGATTTAATAAAAGAACATCAGAGAATACCTGGAAGTATATCATTAGCCTTGCTAGAAAGGATATGTGATATAGATAAGAAGAAATCATAGCTCCATTTACTTCAGTATTATGACACCAAGTTGTACAAATAACTTGGCAAAGCATTTAAAAATTTGAATTTCTAAATTTTTCATTTTCTAAACTGTGGTGCTGATTATTTTCTATTAATTATTAATGATGTTTTCTCCATCTTAAGTTACATTCGAATAACTTATATAGTAACAACTTTACACCAGTGGAATTGTATGATACTTTTAGAGCATAAGAACACGTATGTCTGTTTACCTATTAAATAGATTTGATAAATTTTACCTTAATTAATGATATAAAGTACTAGATTAATATATTTATTCCAATCTAGATAAATTTTGAATAGATATATTTATCTTTGTACAGTATGTTCGGCAACAGGCCAGAGCAAATTTACAGGATAATTTAAGGTATGAAATTTAGTAATTCTCACAGGGTGAATTTTAATCGTTAATAAAAAATACTCGAGAAGCAAATTTCATAAGCAGGTCTTGTTCTGACAAATCATATCTTAAATTTTCTTTTACCTTTTGTAGAAGACTGTACATTTGTCGAAACAAGTTGTATAAATATTTATAATTTATAACTTTACAATTGTTGGAACTTTTTTATTTATTATAAAAGTATTTTCTATTACCTACTTCTGTGGTACAGTTATGATTCGTCAACGATTCCGTACAACTGTTGTACTTAACTGAGTTGTTCTATTTATTAATTTTTTACATGAAAACAATAATAAAATATATTATACAAACTAATTTGTAAAGGTTTCATTCAATTTATTTCAAGTACCTGTACGACATTCCATTAGGAAACCGATAAGCCGATTGTTCGAAAAGTATTCGTAATATGAGGAACGTTTAAATTTGCCACAATCGGAAATATTGGCATTGATCGTTGCATGTTACCGGAAGTAATGAGATACTAGCGAACCTACCGGCGGCTTTTTCAGTTAAAATTTCTTTCCCGAGGGTATCTGCGGATACCTTGTTACATATATTCAACGAACAGCAGTGGACTAGCATCGTTTTTTTACAGCCATAAGGACCACGTTTATGTGAATTCTGCTTACCGGTACAAACCGCCCGAGTTTGCGTAACGAAATTTACTCGTCTCTTCACAGAAGAACTGATTTCAGTGACAGAAAATACGTAATCATGGGCGTGGATGTAGAAGTTCTTTCTCCTGGGGATGGTAATTATTCCGTGTTCGATATTCTGCGTTTCTTCGCTTTTCTTTTACTATTCCCGTTGCTCCTTGTTCGATCTACCCTTCCATTTATTTACATCTCGTTTCATTTCGATTACATTTTCTTGCTTGTATCTTGCTTAAAATATATGCCGCAGTGGCATCAACGCGGATTTATTTACAACCTGAAATTCTATGAAAAGCATGCCCCGTTTACGGTCTCTTCCAAATAAGGTGATTTCGTGTATTTGTTAGGATGCTCGACGAATCTATTAAACCTTAATCATCCTTATTTTTCATTTATAATGCGAGATCTCTCTGAATAATGTTTCATATGTGCAGGTCAGACGTATCCGAAAAAAGGACAGACTGTAGTTGTTCACTATACAGGTAGGTAAAAACGTGTTTATAAGAATCTGCGTATTGAGTTATATGTTGAAAATAAACTGTTCAAATAATCAATATCTTCTTTTAATACTCTGAAATAAATATCAAGAACAAAAATAAATTATTGAACCTCTTTTATAAATAGTTGTATAATTGCTTCTGATCAGACGAGCCGCAAGATTATAATTGAAGTCTTATAGAGTACGTTTTATACAAATTTTAATTGTATTTATTAAATGTCTAATAGGCACCCTTGACAATGGAAAAAAGTTCGACTCTAGCAGGGACCGCGGGGTGCCATTTAAATTCAAGATAGGTAAGGGAGAAGTTATTAAAGGGTGGGACCAAGGAGTTGCTCAAATGTGTGTCGGAGAGCGTGCTAGGTTAACTTGCTCACCAGACTTTGCCTATGGTAGCCGAGGACATCCTGGAGTATATCCTTTAATATGAAATAGATATTTGTAGTATAGTAGACACTGTTACATTTTTATCTGTTTTGTTTTTTTTGAAAGAGGACAGTTTATAGCCATAATAGTAGTCTATTCCATTTGTATAGACTCGTAATATGAAAATGAAATAAATACCTATTATGACTACAAACATATTTCAAATGTTTTCTTTCAAAAAAACCAAGGTAAAAGTTTGGCTCAGTCATTCATGAAGTCTTTACTATTTGTTTATATTTTAACCCTTTGCACTCCTTTGTCGAGTGTGAGTCGACATCAGAAAAAGAAAAATGTAAATGAAACGGGTTTTTATATGTATTTGGTTCTTCCGTTATTTAATTTCTTATTTTTTAGTTAAAAACAATTATAAGTTCCATAAATATAAATTACAACGAAGTTTGAGAGAGCTATATTTAATATAATTAGTGAACAAAATTGTTTAAAATAAGTAGCAGTCAAGGAACTGTCTTTTGAAGTACATCTCAAATAAAACATTTAAAATAGTAGGGAGTTGTTGGCAATAAAATTGAAAAATAATTCGGAGTGCAAAGGATTAATGTGTTGAACTATTCATTTCAGTATAAACTTTTTGAATTATCGTATAGGAAATACATTTTGTTATATTCTCCTTGACAAAGACACACGATCCCACCAAATGCTGTTCTTGTCTTTGACGTGGAGTTGTTGAAGGTGGAGCCTTGAAGAGTTTTCCCAGGGTATACTGAATTGACTACACACATCAGAACCACTGATAATTAAACGCTTCAAATTGCATTACCTTAAGTAGTCATTGTACGAGTGGTATGTCTCACATACTAACCTTAATTCGATTGCTCATAAGAATGAAACAAAAATTTCAAACATTAATTTTGTGTTCCACTATTGCACGATTATATAATAAACTATAAACTACAATTTTCACAAACGCCCAACGACCGACCGATAAGGAATATGTGAATACCTGTTGTATTCTTTTATGCCTTAATAAGATTATCCCTTCACATTACTCGATTTGATGCTAATGCACTCTTATTATGAGTAATTGAATTAAATAAATCTTAAAACGTTTGATATATAATCTGACATCTGTGTTCATTCCAATTACTTAGTACTTGGTAAACAATCACCTGGATATTTTGTATAAAATCTTGCAATAATGCAAAGAAGAATGATTGTACTGATATTGTAATAGATGGACCCTTCACATGCAAAAATTCAATAAATTGTCTTGTTTTGATTACTGAATGTATTTATTAGCCCACGAGTAACATTTATTCTCCGAAGAAATGCTTAACGGTTTCAGATCGAATTTGTAAAAATTTCATGTTTTTACAATGTTTACACCCTTGTTTTTTTTCCATGTGTACATTAATCTCGCCTTCTACAGTTTTGTACAATTTACATTACTGATGTGCAAAAATAAAACAAGCTTTGTCGATAAAACGGTATTTCAGCGTGTTAGTATTCTGTTTATCAGTAATGTCAGTGACTGAAAAATTATCAGCAATATTACTTCATCTAGGTCACGCAAATATAAACAAGCGAGAAAATTAAGCAGCAATATTACTTCACACAGATCACGCAAATATAAACACAGTACGAATTGCGCCTCACTAATTACGCAATATTATAAATTACAAATAATCGTATTTCCCGATTCTTTCGTAGTATTTATACAAATTATAGTACATAAAATTATATTAAAAAACGCGATAATGCTTATTATGGATTACTTGAACCTTTGAAACAAACTATTGTATAAGAGCAGTTGTTCATACTTCTATGAACTACAAATAAATATACACATTTACATTATAATTCGGTATATGCATTGAAGATATCAAAATGCATTATGTGTAAAAAAAACCTATTTATGCTCCTTCCATGTAAATATATAAATAAAATAAATAAATAATTGTTGGTACATAATAATTGCTATAGCGTACAATTTATCTATAATTTCATAAACATATGGCGGCTTAATAGACAAACAATTCTGGGAAATGTATTTCGTAAGCTGGCGTCTGACTTGGTTTGGTATCTGTCGGTGGTCCGCCTGGTTGAGACGTATTACGAGGATCAACGGCTAACGTGTTAAATATTTCTGATAATTTACTTTGGAGAACGTCATGCTGTAAAATGATCGAATATATTAGTAGTAATTCATATATTTCACGAACAAAACATTGTTCCACTCAGACCTGGACAAATTTCATTTGAAATGATATGTCAAGCAAAGCTATTTCAAAAATAATCACAGGCATGGAAGTAATTACAAAATAGAGTAACGTGTTATTTGAAATATTATTATATATTACATGTTATTTCCGAAGTGCCCAGGTTTGATTCCATATATCAATTATGTACGTTTCCATACCTTTGGTTGAGTTTTCGACACCAAATCTTGGAATGGCGCATTTCTAAAGAAATGCGATAATTGTAATCGCTTTTCTTCTTCTATTATGTGATTATTGTTATTCTCCGTTAGAATCCTCTTCATACTTTCGAAAGTTAGCTCTTCACCTGGTAGCTTCTGTGATATGAAAGTGTTGATGAAATTAGCAAAAGATTTTGAAAGTATATATATTAGGATTATAAATAAAATTGACATACCTTCTGAACTCCAGGAGATGAGCCTCCACTGTCCAATTCTGGACCACCCGAGTTAATATCAGCTAACGAATTTCGTCCAGCACTGTCTACCCATGAATGTCTAAGAATAGTTGATTAATGGGATTAATTTTTCATTATAAATTTTGACAATATAAGAAAACAGTAGGGACAACCAAAAGTATGTGAATACTACCGATGTTGTAAAGAAGTACTACTGTAACCAGACCCCTGCTGCAGTTTCCCACTATCGAGGCCTGCTCCTTTCAAACATTCACTTAGAACAGTTTGATCAAGTAATAAAGCTGGTGCTATTCTAGTTGATAAACCGGGATCATATTGGGACTGCAAATCGGGCAAAAGATGTGGCGCTTCTTTTCGCCGTGCTTCCAAGATCTTAAAATGTTTAAACAACGATGATTATTATATTATAATCTGTTTTTTCAAAGAAAAGATCGGAGCTACGTCGATCGTCATAACAGCTGTCCATATATTCAGCTGTGCTTACTTATAGGCACATGACATACGAGTTATAGGAATAGTATGGACATCTATTATGACTGCACAAAGCACGAGGAAACGAATGGAATATATTAAATAAATTGGAACTCACTTTGTTTGTATAGTCCATGAGCGAAGTAATATTACAAACATAAGATATCAATACCAGTAAGCTGATGACAATACTGTGTAAGTTAAATTTGAGCGAAGTACTGATTTGGCCACTCGTTAAAGCTATATCTTGAAGACTCAATACTAATCTTAACAATTCCAACACAGTTTCTTCCGAAGCTAATTCTACGGCAAGTAACGCTAATGTTGTGTAGATAGACTCCACGTTCTCGACTGTGTTACTTGCCAGTTCTAATGCTTCGTATAACGCTAAATAAATTTCAGGGCCGTGTTTTCGAATGAAGATCACATCTGGCCTGGATGCTTTTTCAATAGTAAGGTCAAGAGACCCGATGTTTACTCTGTTTAACAGATACGTGGTAATTGATTATTTATAATTATCAAGACAATGCGAAATTGCAGAGACTAAATCTCTACCAGTGCATTAAGAACAACTTACGTGGGCTTTGCAAGTTTCGTAATGTTCAAATGTCTGTCGATTAAGGTATGAAGGATCTTTTGTACTAAAAGTCGCATTTCAGCATCTGCTGCAAGCGACATTCTTAACAACGGTTCCAAAAAGCTTTGCGGGAATGTCGTATTCAAATGTATGGTTTGATATTTTGTGCCAACCTGGAAATAAGTAAAAGCGTATTTAGAAATAAACATATTAGATCGTGAATTTTGTCATTTGTTTCTAATGTAATAATTACTTTCAAAAGAGACTTTAGAAGAATACTTTGCAGTAATACATCTCCTTTGCCAACTGAAACTGCACGGTCTGGTTGACTGTATGGAACTTTGCTCATAATAAACATCATAATTTCTATCTTTTGATAATCTGGAAGATGATTTGCAAACTCTCCTAGAGCATTAATAAGGGCTTCCTGATACAATTGTTCATCATTGCTAGACGACTGGTTTCTTGTTACACTGATTCGGAGATGAGTTAGAAGGGAGTTTATTATCTCCAAAACAGAAGGACCTTGAAAGGAATTGTGTGTTAAAGAAATAGTTAAAATTAATTAAATAGATACTATCAGAATTTTGTTCTTTGAAATTTACCAACGCTTTCACCGGCTGCGATGGAAATAATTTTAGACAAAGTATCTGCGATACTGGTTCGTATTTTCGGGGATGACTTCGAATGATCATTAAGATGATACATTAGAGCCTCTACAACTGTGTAAGAATATTGAGACTAAAAACAAAGACATTAATGATTTCATACGTTACATATTGTATTTGGGTGGCTCAATATATTAATTTCCACTAACCTGAATGGAAAACATAATTATTCTGAAAGTATGGATTGCAAAATAATTGGGAACCCATAATTGATGATTATCCAAGTGTCTGTAAATTATATGCTTATTATATTATATATATAAATTATTGTAACGTTTATAAAAAATATAAACACAAATGGCAGTTGGAATTATTTAGATCAACATTTATGCACCTTAATACAGGCCTAATAACACATCGAATGTGACCAAAGGATGCCCGTCCAACAAGTTCTCGCATACATGTTTCTGCGAATTGTGGTGGATCAGTTCGTTCTTCTGTTGAATTATCTGGTGTTGCATCTTCTTTAGTAGAATATCTGTCGGAACAAAATTATAGAAATAGAATCATAATTAAAAAATAATATGGTATTGAATGGAACTCAAATTCTTTTGAATATATTACCTCGAATTTTGCATATTATACAATAACGAAGGAACTATTTTATCCATATGAACAGGCTCCCAAATGTTTTCAACTAAATCATCCGAAAGTGTCTTCCTCACGACGCCCTACATATTAATTTTTAATTAATCAATGGATATAAAATACTACTTTCAGTTTTTTTTGTAACTAGTTATTTACATATCTAGTCATTACAGATAGCATTAAGTTTGAAGTGTGATAACAAATTTAATATTTTTAATAAAATCCTGCCTGCAATCCTTGGATGCCAGCCAGTCGGATTTGTTTGCGGATCCCAGAGTCATCGTGATTGGAGTGGCACATTGCAGAGTACTTTGATACAAAGAAATCGTAACGTGTGTGATAAGACGGCGTATCTTGCTCGATGTTGGCAAATCGGACAAACTAGAAGAAGCCAGGACTTTGTTCAACTGAATTCAAAGATGTCAAAAGTCTAATTACTTTGTGCATTAATAAAAAATAGTAACAATATAACTCATAATAACACATTCAATTTTAGAAAAGCATCATTTAATAATGGTCATTGAAACTTACAGACTGTGTTGCTAATATCTGTAACTGTGGATCCGTTGATTCTAATAACTTTTGTACCATTTTTAAAAAGCTTTCAACAAATAAATTCAATGTTTGAGCATGACATGCTAGTAAAAGAATATCCATTGCTTCCATAGCAATAATAACAAATCCATTTCTTCTCCTGTTAATACATGAGACAATTACATTAATCTTATTGCTAAATATAAATGAAAACATTTGCATTGCGGTATACAAATGAGATTTCATATAAGATCGAAAGACATACAATTATTTTCATGACTATTCCATAGTATGGTAAGCAAGGACTCGCATCAATCATATGAATGTGCACTTTTTGCTCAATTTACATAATTCTGTATTATTTATATAATTGATATTATACCTGTAAATATCTCTGGAAGCTCTCTGAAATAAGTATTCTCCGATTCTATCTAGTTTCTCGGGACTGCTTAATGAATAAAAGGTCAACTTTTCCATGTTAATCTTGACTAAACCATCCTATTTATAGAAAAAATATGTATTTATATAAATTATCCTAACAAATATTAATATAATATAACGTTTATAAATAATAAACTTTTACCTTTGTTTCATTATTGTAATAATAAAAAATTTATACAAAAACAAAACAATTTTTTTAAAAATTATTGACCCTTTTACCTTTAATAAGCAATTAAGATATGGTATTAAGTAATATGGTATGCACATAATTTGTACAGTTTTTGTCTTTGTAAGTAACAATCAGAACAAAAAATCATTAGTTAAAAAATGTCAAAATAATTGTAGTATGTACAATTCTTGAAACTCGCGTAGAACTGTCAATACTATTGACGTTAGTTCCATAGATATACGAGATGAATTATATAACAAACAAGTACTAACTTTTGATTTCTGTCTTGAAATAGACGTGTGAAAATTGTGCAATCATCACTATAATAGATAAATAATAAACTAACTTTACCTGTGGATTCACTGGAAAAATATTGTCAACGAGTCTTTTATATCGTGGTCGTAAGGCAGAACAGCACCAGCAACAACCTAACGACAATTGAAAGAAGATATAAATAAATATGAAACAGAACGCTGTGAATTGCGTAAAACTACCGACGGACATCAACGAAATAGAGTCAAGAAGATCATTTCGCAAAAGAATCACAATTGTTAAAATGGAATTATGATATTTACCAAACATTTCGACAAGATCGAACCACTGCAATACAGACGAGCAGACTTCGATCGACTGATATTATCAATGGAGTGTAATTTTGAACTACTGAAATCGCACATTCGCACTAACATATTATAATCTTAATTCGTCTACCGGAAATTCAGAATTTACTTGTAAACGTTTATTATTATCACAGTGTTAATATTGGTTTTGCGCTATAATTAAATATTTTGTAAAATAACAAAATATGTACGGAAATTGAGCAATGGCACCATCTAGCATCAAAGAATAATTTGAATAACTTAAAGCGATTATACATAGATGGCGTTATGGATTCATTCGGTAGATTCCTATATTGTCAAGATGTCGATAATGTAAATAAATTTTGTTAAGCAGTTTTGAACCCATTGTGATTGAATTGTTTTTGTAAAAACAGATCCAAATAAACCTCCAAGGAAGTTACATGTTAATTTATTTGAGACCGTTCCCCACATTCGTTGCAGCGACGTTATCTGCGGAGCAAAGGCGCGATTTAAATTACAAATTTGAATTTTCGATTTTAGCTATATATTGCGTTTACATCCTTCTTAATTTGTTATATTGTGAATATAAATTAGTTTCTGAGAGATTTCAGGATTTTCAGTTAGTTGAGGACAGTATTTTTTTGCATTACAATTAATATTCACCATTTACTTTTCAATAAAAATTGCTACTTTGTTATTGTTAACTCATAGACAAAATACAGGAATAGACCTAACATTCCAACGAATAAAATAATTTGTTTTATTTATGTTTTTATGCTTTCCATATATTGCTATTTGATGGCGCCACTATTCACTCTTTCCCATCACCGACATAAAAGTTCCAGTACTCCCATCGGTTGCAATGTGTAGTTTTAATTGTCAATTATTTCGAATTTTATGTAATTTACTGCTGTAAAATATTAATGCAGATAATCACAAGTATTTTTATGCGGAAAGACTCGGTGATGTTAAAAGAAGAATTCAAAGTGAAAGTAAAAAGCCCAAACGGTAATATTAAAATAATGCGTATAAACACGAGCATGTCATTCGCCGGTTGTTCGGATCTTGTAAGATATGTTATAAATATTAAACATATACTAACGAAATAATTTCTCTTCATGTTTCCCAATGCTTTCCTCAGGGATGAGTGGGAGGAAATGTATTTCCTTTTATTTAACGAAACGTTCATGGCATTCAAGGAGTATGCAAGAATGTTCGTCGACTAAAGTAGCATAAGACAAGATATTCCGAATGTTGACACACGGCTTCGGAAATCAATAATAACCGCCTGTTCGCATAATCGCACGTGGCAGCTACATAAGATACATTTTAACTTCGTACTTTAGTTATTGGAAATTATGGTCGTTTAATGCGAAGTTACACGAAATTGTAAAACAAAAATATGGGAGCAAGAGACGTCATTATTTAGCACCACATAAAGTGTGGATTTAAATTTTAAATTGAAGAATCTTGTTTTTGATGTATTCGAATTTAAACTTCACTCTGGGAGAGAAGATTTATCTTATATTTTCTATTTATATATATCTTAACATTTTCAATTTATTCCCACCACAAGGACAATTTTAATCGGTTAATTGAAACAAGTTCTTCCCTTGTTCTGTCTTTCATATAGTAACGAAAATAAAAATTCGCATGCAAACCCACAGTGTGCGAACAACTGTTTCAACGCCGATCCTTGTACACAAAGTCCTAAATGGCAATTAACAATTTGTACGAGTAGCCTTGAAGTTTATACGATCAACGGAATTTCGATTAAAATATGATCTTACTCACAGCCAGGGTCAGTGCACTTCTGTATGACGGACTCAAAGACGTCCGGCACTTCCGTTTCGAAGCAACATCTGATCATAGCCATTTCTGCAACCCTCCACGTGTCCCATAGATGATTCTATCCGAGAGTGACACTAACGTGGACGTTTCACGGTTCTGCTTGAACGGAATCGACGGGACATCTTTCGCGAAAGATTTAAGGGTAGAAGACGTGTCCGGGAGAACCGAGGCTGACGATAGGAGAGCGACGGCGACGCTCGGCGTCGCGACATCCGTGCCCCACTAACCTGCATTCGACACACGAGGGCACCCTTGACAGTACTTTCCCTGACAACGTCACGAGGCGAGCACGCGCCTGTGCGAAGGGTTGCCGAAGCGAGAAAGGGCGACAGACGGGGTAGGCGGCTTGTGGCGCCGCTCCGAATAAGTGCTGTCCTCTTCATGGTCGTGGCTCGCGTAAATCAATGCCAAAATAGGGTAATGCGTAGGCAGAGCTGGCTAAAATAATATTTCAAATACTAAATAGTAAATAACCCTATTTATTTTAAATTACGCGTACCACTTTGAAAATCAAATATTTGTGAAAATAAGGTATTTTATACTTCATGAAAATAGTATTTTATTTGAAGAATAATGAAAATATTCCGACTTCGTCTCTTAAAACATTTTTATTTCTTTTCTTTATTTTAAACATCTTTACTAGAAATAATGATTCGTATTGTTTTCTAATGGCAAGATACATTGTGTGTCTGCATTATTTCACAAACCGTGGTAGAAACCTGCTGTGTTACAAATATTATAGTGTACACATAATAATCCGGATTAATCAAATATAAATCAACTCTTCAAATAAAATACTATTTTCATAAAGTATAAAATACTATTTTACAAATATTTGATTTTCAAAGTTGAACGCATGGTTTAAAATAAATAGAGTTATTTACTATATTTACTATTTACTACTTGAAATAGTAAAATTATTGGAAAATTGTTTCGTTAGGACATACGAAGGTCGATACATTTTTACGGAGAATTTGATAATCTCTCGATTCATGATACAAAAGGTAGTTCATCCCATTTAAAGAAATCAAGGTGATCTTGAAATCTCTGAAACGCCTTCACCCATATAAAAAATATCTGCATCACAATATTTCTTCCTCTGTACCAAGTTTCTTTGTGCAAGTTTTGTTATATATCATTTGTTCATATTATTACAAATAGCGGAGATATTTAAAGTGATCAAAGTTATTACATACTATACATATATGTTTGGCAGGCAAGAGAAAGGTGTTTTTGAAGAAACCGTTTTGGATACTTTTATACAGGTAAAATTTGAAGTTCAAAAGTTGCGTGAGTCAATGATACACAGTAGAGTAGAGGTTCCATAATGGGTGCCACAAGCGAGTGGGCCCATCTGGCTGACCCACACGTTCAGCCATACCAAAGACGGCGAGGACATTGGATCAGTGTCGATGACGTCACCATTCATCGGCAATAACAATTAACTCTATTATATTGCTGTAACTCTAATTAGAATATAATTAGAATATAATTATAATTAAACCAATCTATATACGAAAAACTTCTTAATTATACAATTCGAGAATGTACAGAGTGTACAAAAATTAATGGTCATCCGAAGTTACAAAAATAAATTTAGTACTTGCAATTGTTACCACGGTTTTTTAGTGAAATATTAGAAATCGCAGAACTATTTTGATCGTTTTGATGTAAAAAAAAACTTGTCTCATCAACACGATCAGGTAGACTGTAGTAGTACGCTTTTGTCTATACGTATAACTCCACACAATGAAATTTTGCAAAAATTCGAATACCTTATATCTCGATAACAATTTGTTTGCGAGATATGGTTCCTTTCAAACTTTTTCTACACTCGATGGGTGGAAGGTGTTAATGTGAAAAATAACTTCAACAACAATTTTCTTCGATATAAAGAATTTCTGCGGCAAAAAATGTCCACGGATTCTGATTCAGATGACTATTAATTTTTATATACCCTGTATCATTACTTTAAACATAATTGTGGTATACGTATAATCTTGTACTTTCGTAGGTCGCATCGAACCCAAACACGGATGGATGTAATTATATTGAATAACGCAAATAATAAAGCGAATATCCTGCCAATATTATTATTTCTTACAGCCCCTTTATGTAGAGGTTCATTTGTACATTAGAAACTTATAGTTTCCTGGACATGAGGAACACGATGTTACAGAACGGTGAAAGTGGACGGCCTCAAGTTCTGTAATATTATTTATTACAATTACCAAGTAATTGCTCGACGAAGGAAATCCATGTTGTCAGCAGTGCTGCTGTACAGATCTGGAAATCCTCTGGCGCAAGGTACTCCACGAGACGTGACGCCAACAACTTGATTGTTGTAGACCAGTGGACTGCCACTGTCGCCCTGCGCGAAAGAAAAATAGAATGGATGTTATTAAAATCTTAATAAAAACCACTGTAGTTATTGACTGTTCAACACGTACGGAGCATACACCGACGTCCGGTCCATTATTTGTACAGATTGCCGAAATGATGTCGTGGTAGATATCATGACACTCGCTAAATTTGATCAAGTGAACATATTGATATTGTAGCAGTTCAGCAGCTTGGGTTGATGGAGGAGGAGCTATAGCACCCCATCCACTGATAGTGGCATACTGTTCTTCAGGTGGTCTGGCAGTAGCCATTGCAATAGGCTGTTGGAGGCCGTCGAAGTTGATGGGATCGGCAAGCTACAAAATTTTTATCAACGTCAGCTACTAGATGATATTATTGTACGATGTCTGATTGTTTTAACCCTCATCCGTCCCTCATTTCAGGAACTGAATCTGTCCTTTGGTGTCAAATTGATACAGTAATAAAAAATCGATAAAATAACAAGGTAAACAGTTATTTTTCGATGTTTTTTTATTCAAATTGATGAGTTAACATTTACATCTTAGGTTTTTCGGCTATGGATTCCTATTAAAAAAATAAAAGTCACGAAGTTTCGGAGAAACTTACCTACAAATAACAGAACAGCATAACTTATTTCTCTAACTCCGTATACTGTGCCGGGGTCTATTTTGACCGGGAACATCCAAATTGTCATTTAAGTACTCAATAATTTGTGGCAATTAAACTAACTGAATCATTGAGGATATCGGAAAGACTAATGTGTCTACACGAGATATCATCAAAAGTAAATTTTTAAAAATTATTAAGTAGAGTTGTGAAGGGTCTTAAGCATTGCCAATTATATAGCTATAAAAATCGTCCGTTGTCCGAGGGTTAATAAGGAACCTTACCTTGACAATACCAACATCCTTGTCCGGATTGGGACCTGGGTATCCTGGGTCTGCAAACAAAGCAGCAACGCGGTACGTGTTACCACCTTGGGTACGCGAGATGGTTCCGGTAACAACAGTGACGTCGTCGATGTTCACATTGTTAGTGGCTGCTTTGACACAGTGCGCGGCAGTGAGGATATGATAAGCATCAATAATTGCACCACCACAAATGTGGAAGTTTTGTATTCTAAGAGATGCCATGTAGGGAAACTGCCCAGGGACAGCTTCCCTTCCACCTATTATTTGCTCTGGATCATCGGATCTTACTGAAAAAAATACCTCTCGTTAGAGTTATAAAACATGTGTTGTTATAATAATTAAATGTTGTTAAACGTGTATTTCCAATTTAGTGCTGTATAAAATACTTTATAAAAAGACAAGAATTCGATGTAACTAGATTTTCATATAAAAATTTATTGTTTTAAAGTAAACTCGTTAATTTATGTAACCAGCTCTAATTATTTAATCACCTACTGTGTTTGCATGTATCAATATTTATCGTAGCATTATGAAAATTATGCGAAACGTTCTATTAGGAATTATATTACTGCATTAAGCAGAGGTGTGTGAGAACCCGGAAATGTCGAGTCAGGTCGACACGAGAATTTTGTTCGAGACGAGTTCTCGAAAATTTTGAAATTATCGATTATGTCGAGATTCCCGAAAATGTTCCGAGATTCTCGAAGGTTTCGGGATTCTTGAAATTATCAAAATTCTCGAAATTCTCGAAAGAATCGGGATTCTCGAAAATTGCAGGGTTTTCAGTATTCGATTATCGTTATAAGACTCGCTTTAAAACCAATTGTGGTATGATATTTCCAATATTTTTTTTTCCAAATTTATTCATTGAATCTTCTTTCTTTTATCCCGATATTTTATATTTTGAGAATCTCGATAATAATCGAGAATCCGTGTTCTCGCATATAAATCGATAGACTACGGATTTTGCGTAATTTTGGCAAAAGAAAGAGATGAAACAAAAAATGGGAAGAATTTCAGAATACCGTTATATTGTTTATTTGTTCGAATTATTACAAGAATATTATATTATTTTTCGTTTATGAAAATGATTAAGAGAAGGAACAAGTTTCTACTTTCTTACGTTCGATGTAGAAAATATTTATGTTACATGAATATCCGCAATGTAGTCGAAAAAATTGTACAGAACATAATTTATCAGCTTACCAAGTGCTACAAGCGCAAGTAGAAAAAGTTTCCTAAAACTCGAGTACATGGTGCCCTATGGTGTGATGCTCGAGTTCTTTCATCTGTGACAAGCAGTGGTTTATATGCCGTTTTGGTATACAAGTAACAACTGTACTATATTGACATATTGATAACGATAAGATTATCTTTATTAATTTAACAAGATGGTGTTCAATAACATTTACCTATCACGGTTGTAGTGATTACGTTTCATTTAATCGATGCCAGAAGCTTTCGCGTCGTTGAAATCAATGGAAGCGCGGCGGTGAGAACGTAATAGTTGCTAATAATTGTATCACTGCAAACATGACTGCCGTCTAATGTAAGGTACACAACGTAGGGAAATTCGCTAGGCTGAGCATGCATTACGCCCACTAATTTTTTGGGCTCATCTGCCCTCACTTGTGACAAAAGAACAATTCTTAAAATTATCGATAAATGAAACTCAATATTTTTTTCTTTCCTCTTCGTGTTATTTTGATCAGAGTTATTTAACCCTTTGTACTCGGATATTTCATCTAGAATATTTTCGTTACGTATGACCATCCATTTTTATTTCGTATTTTGTAGTAATTTTATAGTAATTTTTAATGGTGCCTCGGAGTCGGGTGCAAAGTGTTGTAACACGGACCACAGAGATTGTTTAAATATTTTCATAGTATAAATTTCAAAGGGAACATATAAAGAAAAGTTCTTGAAAGTAATGGTTTTAGTTTGTATAGAACTTGTAAAATAATATAACAAATAATGGAATAGTATTGCGACAATATTAAATAACTACTACTGAATATGTATGTCGATAATTGTTTAAACAAAAGATATATGAAGTTCTAATACATTGTGTTCGTTACATCTGTGATAACATGGATGGGATACTGTAACGCTTTTATAGTAGTAGCATTTATTCACAACCTTGAGTGACAGGTGGAATTAATGACATTGTATGTTTGCGTTTAATTGACGAAATAAAACTGATTATAGATGAATATTTTAATTATTCATTCGCTACTACGCGCCACTCGTGGGAATACATTTGATAATGTTAGCCCGATTTTTGAATAATTTAAAATTCACACCAAACAGATGTACGTTATAAATAGTTAGTCTAAAATGTACATTTTATTGTATGCAATGTTCATACTTCTAATCAAATGAAAATTTCGTCATCAAAAACAATGTATCGCCCATTTTACTATAAGAAACGTATTTTTTCGCGATTCCGCGTAAAAAAAAGTAAGTGTAGATTACCTTCGTAGCTACTCGCGACAGGCGAAGTGCGTCCTTTCTCCATAGTAACGACGCATGCTGTATCCCCACTCTACCTTCCTCTTCTACGACGCGTCACGTGACGCGTTTCGTCTCTGTCGTGCATGTGCCCGTTACTGGCAGAGAGGGGATAACTTTTTCATCTGGCGACTCTGGGTGGAGGGGAGTGGATTCTATAATAGGGACAGTTTTGTCTCGATTGAGACAAGTATTGCAGTAAGTGATCAAACCACAAGAGCCAATTGTATAAATTAATGAGTTTACGTTAATTTATAAATTTAAATTAGTAATTTACGAATTCCTGATATTTTGATAAAGTATCTACTTCTCGTAAAGCAATAAATATCAATATTTTCTATTTTGTGACTCTAATGATTTGATCGTTCACATGTCTTCATAAATACAGTCTATTTTTATAGTCACGTTTTTTTGATTTTATTAACAAAATTGCTTAGACACTATCGACGACATAACTCCGATATCTAAAATGAGACGCAATTAATGCGAGCTTCGTATGACCGTCGTATCTTATCTTACACTTCCAAGAATGTTCTCCTAATCCACACACAGGCGAGTCTGATCAAATTGAATAACGCAAATGATGGTGGATACATTGTAATATTTATTTTATATTTTGCAATGTCGCTGTTTGGATGTACGTACATTTGTAATTTCGACCTAAACATACTTACGGAAAATCAGTCTATTTGCATCTATATATGTATAACTGAAAGTACATTGGATAAATAGTTTGGATAACAAATTGCAGAACAATTCCGTTGTTTAATCCATAAACATGTAGTTGTTTATAAAGAGCCAGTTTATTTGTATATTTTCAGTTACAAATATATATATATAAATTTATATATTTATATACAATATATATATATAAGTTTATATTATTATATTATTATTTAATTATATATAAATTTATATATATATATATAAGTTTATATATATATATATATATATATTTGTAACTGAAAATATACAAATAGATTGGCTCTTTATAGACAACTAAATGTTTATGGATTAAGCAACGGAATTTTATATATATTTATATACAATATATATATACATAAGTTTATATATTTATATATATATATATATATATATTTGTAACTGAAAATACGCTGGAACGTTGTTCGGATAATAATAAATTAACATATAACCAATGATAAAATAAAATTGATTAGCTATTAATATTGTGCCATTGTAAGACGAATAAAGTCAATGTTGTGTGCTGTGCTACTGTAAACGTCCGGCAATCCTTTAGCGCAGAGCACTGCGCGAGACACTACACCAATTATTTTGCCGCTATAGATCAATGGACTACCACTGTCACCCTGAGCGAAAGAAAAGAAGAGATAACATCGTTTGAATAGTGGCCGGAATACGCAAATCGAAACTTATTTACAATCACTCGCGTAATCGAACCTCCTTCAAATTAGAATCACTTTTTTAAAGCCTGGCCAAACGATCTCAGCTTTCCTGCGAAACTGGAAGGATTAGTTCAGTGGATGACTTGTAGCGAACATTTTGATAAAATTGCATTTGCTCGGAACCGTGTAGAAAATAGTAAAAAGTAGCTTTGTAAAACTCTTTTATCCGAGCCTGTAATAGAAATTTCAAAGACATATTTCGAAGATTCGTGCGTTACATTCATGATGAACGAAATTGGAGAAAATCTTGAATGGTTGTAATTCTTTCACCTTTTTTACATTGCTATAAAAATTCAGAAGGAAACACCGTGTATCTAATTTAAAAACCCGAGGATGAACTTCACATCTCACACTACAGCCCAAGAGGCAATATTACAGTGAAAAGTGATCAACTGCAATTTTTCAAAATTCCTTTTACGAGTTATCTAATAAACTAATCCTCTCGACTTCTGGAAAAAACTGAGATCGTTCGGTCTAAAACTTAAAACACTTAAAACAGTTATTCAGTTATAAAGGGTGTTCGAATATTAATGTGAGTGACTGTACAATAGTTGGAAGAGTTTTCAAATTGATACTTACGAAGCATACACCATAGGTTGGTCCATTGTTCGTGCAGATTACATTTTTCTTTTTGGCGAAGGCAGTACAATTCACGTCGGTTATGTACGCATACATATATTGCAACCTATCAATCGCTGTGGTTTCGTTACTCCTTGTGCTACCCCATCCTATTATAGTACCAAAATCGTTGGTTGTCGTTGGTAAATCGTCGCTTGATGTGCTATATTGAATTCTGTTTGTGTTGGAGTCATAATCCAGAGGGATGGCGAGCTGTGAAAATGACGCTTATATCAGATACATGTTTTAGCAAGGAGAGCTCTTCATAAAAGAAAATTATAAAACTTCGAAGATACGCAACGCATATGAGGTATGTACTGATCCATCAGGAGATGGCAGTGAATTCGACAGTGACCCCACTCTTACGCTTAGGTTCTGGCGGGAGCGGTAGGCATAGGAGCTCAGTATCACCACATCGCTCTGTTCCAGTCACACTAATACGCGTATTTACGGAGTAGGGATATCACATGGTCTCTACAAGTTTTTCATTTTTTGCCATCTCCTGATGGACGATGAGTAAATACACATTGATCGCGGCTTCGATTCAATAATGGGGGTGTTATAGTTCATTGGAAAAACCTCGGGCCTTGCCTGAAATTCCGGTTCTCGTGCAACGAGCGAGTACCTACTGTACTTTGATTATTTGGTTTGCCATGAAAAATCGTAATCAATCGATTCGAGTCGGACAATTTGTGCGAAAAACTTACCTTGATCAATCCGATGTCTGTTTCAGGATCTTCACCGTTTCCTGCGGCGTTCTCCATCATAGCAACATTGTTCGTGAACCCGCCTCCGGAGAGCTGAACAGATCCGGTTACAACAGTCACATCGTTGATGCTCACGCGTCTAGCTTCTCTCACACAGTGTCCGGCAGTAAGAATGAATTTCGGGTTAATAATCGAACCACCACATATGTGTACGTTCTTTAATCTAATGGATGCCAAGTAAGGGAACTGGCCAGGATTAGCAAAGTTTCCATTTGTTGAGTGTGTTATTCCATCGGTTGTTACTGAGAAAGAGATAAACGTGACAAATCATTAGTTATTATTTGCTCTAACACCACTACCCCCACCAATATCTGGCATCGTAAAGGGAAAATGCGGACAGAATCCATTGATTCTACCTGTCGTCTATTTCGATGACAGTTTTGCGAATGTGATCAACGTAACCTGATTGTTGTAACCGAATGTTGTTTTTCATGATAGGAAAAGTTAACGAACACTCGTCTATGTTTTTCGAGACTTCAAGCCCATCAATTTTTGTTCAACTCATTGAATTGAACATATTTGAAGTGCAAATATGCACTCCTATTTAAAGAGATATGAACTACTTTGAAATCTTAGGAAACACGATCTCGAGAACAATTATGCATTTATAGCAAAATTGAGTAGATGAAATTCAAAATTGTTGGAAAACTTTTAAAAAATTGAAGATGTCAATATATGACTTCTCCTCTATTTAAATCGTTAAGGGAAGAAATAACATTCAATTTAGTTTCCATTCCTTGCAATCGATGCAGACAATTTTTATTTTGCATAAAGATTCGCAGTCTAGTGCTGTTTATCTCTTTGAATTAAGTTATGTTTTCCTTTAATATTTCTCCTATTACGTAAAACGAGTAACATATTACGTTGTTTGCTCTGTATAACACTTTATTCGTTGCAGCATTTCCCATTATAACAATATTAACACATCTCCGCACACTTGTCTTCTAGATTGGCCACAGAAACACGCTTTTTTTCATTAATACTACTCTAGCAGTTAATAAAAAATTATGATTATAGCCGTTATTTATAACCATCGTTTGCAAGAGTATGTTCAAACGTAAAACTGTAATCGTTTAACGGCTGATGGCGAACGTATTAAGCAATTGTAGGGCGACGATGGATTACGAAAATTTGCAAAATTGTTCAGAGGACGGTAATTGCATTGTTATTTTGATAGTGAGAGATGTGAGGCATTTTTCAAACACTTACCAATCGATATGAGCGCGAGTAAAAAAAGCTGCACGACACTGGAGGACATGATGAATATTATCGTACTGCTATACTGAGCCGTTATCATCGACGATTTATATACTACTTTGGTGCTTAATATTATATCTACATACCGATAACGATTAGATCGTTTCGATTAAATTAGCAAGACAGAGTTTCACAGAAAATTCGTAATCCTTTGGTGCTCGTAACTACGCCTATCAATTATCATTTATCGAGAGCGTAGGATTCATGGGTACTTTCATTCTGAACATTGATATCACTGAAATATTATTTCGAAAAAGTTTGAAACATTGCTGTTGACACGTTATCGGTGTCGGTTCGAATGCTAAATAATATATAATAGTTGCAGTAATATTTGTACAACCTTCTTTCGACTAATTTATAAGGTAAAATACGTTCTTCAACGTATATACAACGAATACAACGAAATTCTGATTAATGGAGGGGAACGTTGGTGAATTCGAATTTTAAGATTACCCTAATCTTATTTCCGACGATCAATATCTAACGTTATACAAGAATTGCATATCATTTTTTAATGACGCAATATCGCTTTTTTAGGACATTAATTCTTGTTACTTTTTCGTCAGTGGATAAAGCTTTTGATGTTTCGCCGCAGGAATATCAAATTTTTTATTGACAAAAATATTGAATTGTTGTTTAGAGGTAATATGTATTTATTAAGATGTCTTTAATCTTTTGTTAGAGCCTTTGAAAGCTTCGTGAAAATATTTATTAGAAGTCGATTGTTGATGCCGAGACAACCGAATACTTCAATCGTGCATACCGATGTTGGCTAGAACGAAAACGATAAGAGTTTTACTCTGATAATGCCGGCATTTTCGTCAGTGTTAGTATCGAGTTTGGAATCGCTAAAATGTTTGCGTAATGTCTCTTGTTATTTTGGTCAAAATAGAGAATTCCGATTGTAACGATTGCAAACATGTTAAAGTGTAAACTGTTGAATGATGATATGGTTTCGTGAAAGACATAATTTTTGCTTGTCGTAAGCAGAAAAAATCGCGATTAAATAAAGAGGAGTTTTCAAACTACATACGTATTTGAAAATTATAAAGTAATAAGTATTGATAATTTCGAGATATTATAGTAAACTATCACTACTTTATTACTGTAAGAACGTCTACTTTCAGTTGAGAAGCAGCCTTCGAACTTACCACAAGAGATTCATGGTTCATACTGCTGCTTTCATTATGATCGGTCATTGGCGATCGGTGTCGATTTTATATCGACGTGCTTGAGATCGTATTTACGCGAGCACGTATAGATACAGATAATGTATCTATATATGCTATATATAGATAATGTATGTATGTGAATAAGTTGATTATTTCAATGAAAAATCGCTTTGAGCGAATTAGATTGGACCTGCGATATAATTTGTTGCGCTGCGAATTAACATAATATTACAACAGCTGTTTTGAGTATGTTACCGATGGCCACGAGTCACGGAAATTTTAGTCACCCTTAAATTTATTTTATTTAAATCTATTTTCCTCCGCTTACTCTCGCCCTAGTGCGTGAAATTTATTTAATAAAACAGTTCTTCCACACTCCGATCAAAAATTCAATTCACACGAATATAAATTGTAATTTTAAATTTAATTCAATAATTTCATTTAATCAAACGAATCTTACGTAATCTTTCATTCTTGTGCATATCTCTTCGAAAACACAAGTTCTATTTGCATCGGTAGGATTTTCATTTTAATTTAATATTTTCCTTCAATTTTAAATTTTATAGAGAACTTGTTAATTTTCATTTTAATTTTAAACCCCCTCACAATTTTAATTTTTACATAAATTCTATTATCATCAACGAGGTTCGAGATGATCGAACGCATATAACTCTGAGATCTAATATTAAATATGACTTGGGTAATATTGGTACGACTGCGTTATTTTATTTTCTATTACGAAGATGAGTTCCATATAAATCTGTATTTAGGAATTCACTTATACACAACTGAAGTTTCATTTATAGACACAGAAAGTACGAATTTATACAATTGTTACGGACGTATTCATTGGACTGTGTATATTCGGAAGACTTATTCATTAGAATTACCAAGTTATTGCTTGTCGAAGGAACTTCATGTTGTCGGCAGTGCTGCTGTAAAGATCAGGGTACCCTCTCGCGCACAGTACCGCACGAGATGTCACGGCAACAACACGATTGTTGTAGACCAGCGGACTACCGCTGTCGCCCTGTGCGAAAGAAAAATAGGATATATGTTATCAAAATTGCGTTTCGAATCGAAAATATCCTGGTTATCAACTGTTTCACACTTACAGAGCATACACCAACGTTCTCTCCGTTATTCGTGCAGACTGCAGTGGTGATGTCGGGGAAGACGCGATGGCAATCGCTAAACTTGATCATGCGAACAAATTGATATTGTAGGCGCTCAGGAGCTTGGACTGGAGGAGGGGTTACTCCACCCCATCCGCTGATAATGGCATATACTTCTTCTGGTGGTCTGCTGTCAGACATTGAAATAGGCTTTTGGAGGTCGTTGAAGACGATGCGACCGGTAAGCTGCAAAAATTATATTTAGATCGGACGCCGTCTAAATCACGAACCGAGGATGAAAATTGAAAGTTTACAATCTCATTCAGCCTGCGAGGTGTAAAACTACAAAAATAAAATTCACGTTTGCATCACTGCTCCGCAAAATACTTGTGTTTGGACGATTCAAACGATACATAATTGTCTGATTTTCCTCTATAATCATAACTAGAGATAGTCATGACTAAAGAAACAATCCAATTATTTATATATTATGAATCGGAATTGCGGTGTCGAAGTAGAATAAATTTTATCATATATTTAATATGAATTTGATTGTTCATCGATTAATGTAGCAAACCGTGGTCACCTTCTTTTGGAGTTACTAAAATTTATGATTAATTTGAAACAATGATTCTGCATTTGTTTTTACACGTGTTATTCGTTTAAAGCTGAAGTCGATGCGTACTGTCACTGTCTCTAATTATTGATTGAGCGATAAATGCCTGACTGTGTTGATAAAAACTCTTACCTTGACGATACCAACATCCTTGTCAGGGTCGCTGCCATATCCTGGGTCAGCATACATAGCCTCAACACGGTACATGTTACCACCTTGGGTACGAGAGTTGGTTGCAGTCACAACAGTGACGTCCTTGATGTCATTCTTATTGGCTGCTGTGATACAGTGCGCGGCAGTGAGGATATGATTAGCATCAATAATTGCACCACCACAGATGTGGCCGTTTCGTACCCTGAGGGATGCCATGTAGGGAAACTGTCCAGGCTTAGCTTCCCTTCCACCCACGATGCGCTCTGCCTCATCAGCGGTTGCTAAAAATGAAGCAAACGAGGCGAATAAGTACTTCCTATTGCTGTAATAGTTCTTGTATGCACAATATTGTTGCATATATTCGCAGTAAAAGGGCGGGCCAAAATTCAAACTAGAATTGACGTGCGAAAACCTTTTTGTTGAGAGTGCCATTTTTTAAATTACTGGTATATATTAGGGCTGTTAGTTTCGATCCTTCGAAGCTTCGAATTTATTGCTACACAAATTTATATCTTTAAAAAAGAAGCCCTTAGGCTAATTTAAAGCATGTGTAGAGACTTTTTCGACCGACTGTAATTGTTCGGTATGACATAAAGTCCAAAATGACGTATCAAAATTAGTATCAGTCACTAATCAAAGTCACTTTAGATAGGGATACGGGTGGACTTTCAAAATCAAAGTAAACATTATTAGTCACGAATTTTTAGTCACGAATTGTTTTTATAGGATATTCCACGGTCGTTTTCAACATTCTTACTTGTTCCGTGCGACGAAATTGTAATATTTATTACAAGTAGTTATAAGACCAGATAAATGAAATTACGTGCTACAGTTCCATCGAAGTCTCTAGCAATTATAATTCATTGGCAAACCAGAACAATTTTCATTCCCAACTTCACTTAATTCCAACTGCCGTTGAAATCAATATGCAGCAAACTAATGCTATTGTTATTGTTATCAGCAATCACTCAGACTTCAAGGTTTATAACAACTACCAAAGTATATAAAGTTCTTACCGGTATTTTTACGAACAATGATCGTGGTGTTCTTTGAAGCTGCAGACTCACATTATGTCCCTTTACGTGCTTTATTCTCTTCTGCTTGTGGCGTGTGGTATGTAATTCGTTTGAAAACGTTCATTTTCCTTTTCTTAGAAGGGTAGAAATACACAGTACACGCTGTATTGTTTAAACATTCCCTTGTAATGTATTTAAATGAGTTATACTATTCGTAATAGCAATCTAGGTATCTAACTTAAGTGTCCGACTGGGAAAGTTTACGTTTACAATAAGTGTCCGACTGGGAAAGTTTACGTTTTATGATATAATACAAAAAAGATTGTATCTCGGAAACATGGACCTATACGTGACATATCGCATGAACGCTCTGTAAGTATTTGGACTCTGATCGGCCTAATCAATATCAGAATCATGTTATTCCGCGTAGTCCATCAGTATAGTTTAACAATAACATCTATTGTTATTGGTAGATCACGTTATTGTCAGATCTAACAATATAGCTTAACAATAACGTCGTGTGTTATTGTTTGATTACGCAGAGTAATTAATATTTGCAGAGTGCTGGCCCTTGTGCGATGCGACAACATTGTTTTATTAACTGGGCTATAAACTTGCGTTAGTGGGCGCATGGGGACCCCAATATTTATGGGGTCTTTTCTGTCAATTTTCAAATCATTTCAACAACGAATGAAAATTTAAAAAACTAAGCAGACAAATTTCATGATAAACACGAAGGAAACATCATTTTCGAGGATTACATGAAGTATGGAATTCGTGCTTTTAAAATTGGAAAAGTTATATACTATTTTATACCACTCGGGGTCAAATAGATCCCATGCGCCCAGTAAAGGGTTAAAAACAAATTCCAGCAAGAGGAGCCAACGCTCAAGCGGATGACTCAATCTGGTCAAAGGGTCCGGAGGACACTGAACCAGGCTGGTATCCATACGTGATATCCCTTAGGTCCAATAATGAACACATTTGCGGTGGTGCTATCATTGATCCCACTCATATCCTTACCGCCGGGCACTGTCTGATAAACTATGTGCATAACCCTAACGCATTGGTTGTTATAACTTCTACCATCTATCTTGACCATGGGGGCGAGTCTCATCGTGTTTCCGCGGTGTATATTAATCCGAATTTCTATGTGGACGATGAGGCTGATGTAGGTGTGGTCAAGGTAAGAGTCTTCCCGATATCAGATCGTAATAGATAATTAGAATAAGATGTCGAATCTAATATTAGAATGAGATTCCAATATAAAAATATAATCTTATTCTTATCTTTACTGATCTTTATGAATTTATGGCTTATGAAAATTTTCTTCTAAATTTTCTAAATTTAGTAATATTTTTAATTGTTTTGAATCTACAAAGGCTGTTCCCATTAAAAATAGTATTTCGTTCCATGCCACTTTCTTAAAATTTGTCTATAAAAATTGAAAATTGCATAAACATCCGCACGGTCTACTTATAATCTATTCTGGTGTACTATTACACTATATTCCAATTTATCATTTTTACATTTTGGTAAGTTGTACTATATTCTAGTTACTAGATTCAAATATGTATTCCAGATATTGTACACACTAACATAAATATCTTTTTTCAGCTGTATGATCCAATTACGTATAATACGTATCAGAAGCCTATTGCGCTTAGTATTGACAGACCACCAGAGAGCGGTTATGGTTTATTGGTCGGATGGGGTCAAGTTCCGGAACAGGGACGTCGTGTGTCTAACATCCAACAATATCAGTTCATTTTGATACTGGACTTTGCCACGTGTCAATCGTTCTATCAGCAAGAACGTGGCAAACATATCTGCACGTCGACGGCAAGACATTATGCCGTGTGTGGGGTGAGTCATCGTAATTTCCAATTATTGTTGTATACAGTTTAAGGCGGTAGACTCATTTCCGGGATCGCAAGAGTGCGGGATTCGTGTTCTCATTTCTCGATAATACAAAAATGGGGGTTTTCAGTAGTCGAAAACGCTAGATAAAAGATCGATCTAGGGCGCTATCGCCCTCAGAAGTCCTATTTTTTCGTTTACGAGGCGTAATTTGCATTATTCGGCAGCATGTAGCTATGAAAATAGCTCCATGCGCAGTTGTATGCTTCCGAATAGTGCAAATTACGCCTCGTAAACGAAAAAATAGCACTTTTTAGGGTGATAGTGCCCTAGACCGATCTTTTATCTAGCGTTTTTGACTACTGAAAAACGCAAAAAAAAATTTTTGTATTACCGAGAATTGAGAACGCAAATTCCGCACCCTTGCAATCCTGGAAAAAGGAGTCTACTCTCTTAACCCTTCTGTCAATAACTGTATATACTTATTTGTTGCTGACGTTATCAGTCAACTGGGGATTTCATATAATCACGATGAAATAAGATTAATTTTTTTTCTACTAACGGACCACGAATTTTATGCAAATAATTAAATTGTTTAGAGAAGAAATCAATTTCCAATTCACTCCCATTTCATACGATTGATTTGACATGTTTTTATTCTGCATAGAAATCCGCGGACTACTGAATACTACTGATGAATATATTCATTACGAATTTTATAGATTTATAACAAAAATGGGTAGGCAAACGTGGAATGATTTTATAAGTAAATCATCATGAGCACATTGTAAATTGGTTAACTATTGATAATTGTATTTCGTTTATTTATCTAGGGTGACAGCGGCAGTCCATTGGTCGTCAATGACAAAGTCGTAGGCATCACGTCACGCGGTGATTGCAAAGTAGGAGGCCCTGATCTTTTCGCTAGCGTTTACTATAATCTGGATTTCATTAATCAGACGTTGGCTTCGTAATATCTATGTCCCAGATAATCTACAATTTAATCAGAGTTCTGTAAACATTATTGAAGGAACTTTAATTACATGTTATTCTTGATTCTGTGGTGGCAGCCTGTTTCTTCATCTTGTTTCACTGTGTTTCGTCTAAAAATGTCAACACTATGAAGTAATGTAACTATGAAGATCTTAAAAACGAGTAAACGAACACAATCACAGTTTCTTTATTTCCATCCATATATAAATAAGTGTTAAATGTTAAAAACATTAATATAATGATTTTAAATAAATAATCAAATAATAAATAAATCGCATAAGTGAATTACGCTTAAAATTAATACTCCATTGTTTCTTGAATGAATTGGAGGCTGTCGTAGATACTTGTAAAAATATCTGGTAAACCACGTGCACAGGGAACTCCTCGCGATGCGACACCAACTATTTCATTATTGTACACGAGCGGATCGCCACTGTCGCCCTTGAAGAAATAGAAACAAAAGATCGCATAAGGTCATATTACATTTTTGATTGTTCATTGAATAATAAAATCCTCCAGCGACAGAAAAATATGCGTCACCGTATTTGATCTATTAGATGTTTTTGTAATATACTCTACGGATAAAATTTGTAATTTAACAAAGTTCAGACTGTTGGACTGCAATAAGTTTCGATACAAAAAAAATTTCTGTAATTTATTTTATAATTATCGATCAGTTTTCCGATGAACAATATGTAGACTGCGGATTTTATGGATTCAGAACAAAAATGAGTAGATCAAATTCAAAATACTGTGCAATGATAAAAATTCAAGAATATATTACTTCTAATTTATCGATCAGATTTTCAATTAATAATATGTAGACTATGAAATTTATGCGTTTAGAACAAAAATGAGTAAATCAAATTCAAAATACTGTGCAATGATAAAAATTCAAGAATATATTACTTCTAATTTATCGATCAGATTTTCAATTAATAATATATAGACTATGAAATTTATGCGTTTAGAACAAAAATGAGTAGATCAAATTCAAAATACTGCAAAGATTAAAATTTAAGAATAAAAATATATTACTCCTAACTTAACGATCAGTTTTTCAATTAATTATATGTAGACTGTGAAATTTATGCATTTAGAACAAAAATGAGTAGATCAAATTCGAAATACTACAGAGATTAAAATTTAAGAATATCGATATATAATATTACTCCTAACTTATTAAAATAATCGAAGAAAGAAAACGATTTTTAGCAAGAGCTTTGCTTCAATATGTCGTCAAAATAGGATTACTTTATACTCACTGTACATGTGCCAATATTGGGACCATTTAAAGTACAGATTTCACTGATGATGAAACCGGAAGTTGCTCTACAGGACATAGTGTCCATTACTTTGACTGTTAAATATTGTTGCGAATTCGACATGGCTCTTGGAGGAGAAGTCGTACCACCCCATCCAGTTACAGTGGCGTAGACATTTGCAGGTGTCCTCTTGCTAGGAAATGCTATCGGCTGTTGATTCATATTAAAATTGATTGGGTCGGCAAGCTGTAACATCAAATATTCCAAATTAATAATTTTCCAAATGATTCATTCTCTGGAATTCGTATGTCTTACATTTGCGAATTTTAATGCATTTATGAAGAAATTGGTTGGGTGAAATATAAAACAAAAAACAGAAGATTAGAAGAAAATAAGAATATTGTTATCAAAATATGAAAAATCTATTAAGGGATGAAGTAAATTTTTATTTAACTCTTGCCACATCCACAATCGTTGCAAAATATTTTTATTTTGCATATTGTTTTGCAATATTGTTTACATTACTAAATATGTCGGTATCTAATCAATTACTAAACATTTAGGTATTGTATGAGGTATTATACCAATTCCATATCCATAACATTTTTAAAATCGTAGGGAATGGAAATATTCTAGGTCGGAAGAAATATGTTTAATTTTCGAGTTAAAATTTCCGAGTGCGAAAGGTTAAAATTTGACAATTAACGAATTGATTCGATTTGAAAAATCATACCTTGATTACGCCAACATCTTTATCGAGGTAGTCACTGTAATAGGGATGAGGATACAAGGCAGCTACGCGATGGGTTTCACCACCCTGGTTGAGGTAAATGGTTCCAGTTACAACCACCACGTCTTCCGTCTTGTTCTTCAAGTTTTGTATGCAATGTGCAGCAGTGAGAACATGGTAATTGCTGATGATAGCGCCACCGCAAAACGGTTTATTGTTTACTTTGATAAACACAGCATACGGAAATTGCCCGGGCTGTGTGTCTTTTCCACTTATTAGCCGCTCGAGATCGCCTGCACTCGCTGAAAAAGAAATTAACCCAAATTGTCCCAAAAGGTCAGGGCGAACTTTATACCGCATATTAGTGAGATCAAGTAGATAAAGAAAACGTTCGTATGAACTTATGTTAATTATAAATCAATTTATAATTATCCAGAAAAATGTAAGCAACAATGTTGCTATTGGCCAACCAGAACTTGTACAAAATTTTAGTCGAAAAAGTAAATGAAGTATTTTAGAATAAATTAGAAATGAATTATTAATTCATTACACAATTATTTTTAAGACTTACCAAACGCCACGGCCGACAGTAAGAGAAGGGTTACAACGCTGCAGTACATGATCGAAATTCTTACTAGTTCTGTCGAGCGTTATGTTAATTGTTGCACACCTGGCCCGTCAATGAAGCCTTTATATACTGTCTGGGCGATTGTATTACCATGTGGAGTGCGCGTGATATCACCGGAAATATTTTGCAGTAATCATCCGATTTGTCGGGCTATTCTCAGAATATCTTGAAAAAGGTACTGCTACAAGATTGAAAAAGTTCCTGGTGATTTGTTCTTATGCCATGTGACATAACAGCCTCGATCTTACATTTATACACCCCAAAGTTTCGAAGACGTTTTACGAGAATAGAAACAATTGTTTACTTTTCCTGAAACGCGATTTGTGAAATTAATATTTTTTAAATGTGCTGATACTCGTACTAATCATTTTGTATTGAAACGATCAATTTTTAAATGAAATCCTAGTTGTAATGAATTCTTATTGTAAATAATTCATTTTCATTGAATACCACTAGACTCCGGATTTTATGCATTTATGACAAAAGTGGATAAGTGGAATTTAAAAGATTGAACAGATTAAATGACTCGAAGAGTATTGATATATTATTTTCACTATATTAGAATTAATCGTGAAAGATATAAATTTCTGTGTCTTACCACTGACACACAATTTCTTTTTATTTTGCATATTTATATAGCAGCACTGCAAGTAACACTCATCGCACGATTAAAACTGTAGTTCTGATAATTTGATCACTGTGCATGTATTAAAAGATGTATATACTAAAAAATTCAAATTATATAAATTATAGGTGATTAGTATAATGTATTATGGTCTAAAACGGTGGTCTAAGGGAAAATAATGGCGTCGAGCGCGAAAGTTCGCGTGCGGTTGGCAATACCTTCGATATTCTTGCACAATCGTGGGAAAGAATGATTTAAACCTATTTATTTCGCATGATTCGCGCGCCGATCCTGTTGCGGACGCGGCAGTTGTTAAATTAATGATCTATTTGGTCCGCATTGTTGACAGACGCATTAACGATAAATTGGCGGTATGAACGTACGTGGGAAAGTGCATGACAGCCATTCGTAGGATGCTGTTAATTTACATGTCAATTGCGAAAGGTGTTTGACTGTAAGATGGCAGAATGCTCAGGTAAATGCGTGTTAACGATGTCGATGAACTAACAGCTGTGCTGCGAAATTGATACGGGATACTTTGTTTGCTTAAAAAGAGTATCATTCCTCCGTCTCTCCGCGTGATTTATGAAGCGAGACATGAAATGTGTGAACAAAATTTCATTACGAATGGTAAAATTTGATTGAGTAAAAGTTTGTTTAAGAAGAATACGATTCCTTTGTTCCGCCTGGGTTTTATGAAGTTAGATATGAATGTGAATGAACAAAATTTAATTAACAATGGTACAGTTTTATTAAGCAAAAGAAAAGAAGTAATGTCAGAAAAGTTTATACAATAATATTTATTTACGTTTATTTCACAGTAATACCATGTGCTTTTTTAAGAAACTAGTGCGTAGTGAATAATTAATGAGGAGTGACTATGGAGTGTATAAAATATTATATAAAATTATACAAATTCGTATAATTGTCAAACTTGATAATAATTCGATAGCGGATTTTATTCGTTTATGACAAAAATGGGTAGATCGAATACAAAATACTAAAAATATTTAAAGTAAATCCGAAAATAGTGGCAGAAAATACTGGCATATTATTTTCAACCGATTAAAATTATTAAGAAACGAAATAAATGTCTACGTAGCTCCTGCATGTTGAAATTATCGCATATAATTTTTATATTGCAGAGAAATCTGCAGTCTGATAATATAATACACTGACCAACATTATAAATGTTGTGAGCTAAAATTATTTCGCACCCTTATTATTTTAATGAACACTTCCAACGGGTGCCCACTGGAAACGCTAGATGGCACACGATGCTTGTACCCGAGAGAATAGTAAAATTTATTTGGCAGTAGTATATCTGAGAGCGATCTAGACTTTTAACGAGTTATTCCGATAATAATTTTTACAATTTTCTAAATAAGTTTTCATTCCATGGAATGAATCACTGTCTGCGTTTATGATTAAAATTCTTATCTCCGCGCGACGATGAATGGATAAGAATATTGTTATCTTATTTTCAATATCCGGTGTATTATAGTCTTGAAAGATACTTCATCTGACTTAATTAGTAGATGTAAAGTTTATGTATTTATACTATAGACTGCGGATGTTTATGCAAAATCAAAACTGTGTATATCGGATACGAGAAATGTGAAGTAAACAGGAAATTCACTTCTTCTTTTAATAATTTTGTCTTGATTTGAATTTATTTATTTTTGTCATAAAATCCGAAGTAATCATTTACGTCATAGCTCGAGAGCAATATATAGTGGAAAAAGTTTTAGTAATAAAATAAGACGATGGTACATCTGGATGAAGTAAAGTATAAATATCTTTTAGTTAATCTCTGTTTAATTTTTTTAATAACGTCTATCGCGAATGACCATTGCGTCGCAGTTCTAGAATCTTCTCCCAAATCTGTGAAGATTGGACTCTATCTGAACAATCGCATCTAACACCCACTCGACCAGAGAAAATCCATTACACGAAAGCAATTAGTAATATATCGCTGTCAAGAAATAGTGTTACGTTTCAATATATCGTGCACGCTGGGTTCATTAAATATCAATGCCTCTGCGGTAATTAATCACGCATCGATTCTCACAGATAATCGATTGGCAATATTGTTAGATGCACAGATCGGTGGAGAAAGGTGTCAGCCGTGAACACGATCCAAAGATGGTCGCAGAAAAATTTCTGATGAACTAGAAGCGACGTACAGAATTCGATTGACGAAGAAAACAATCTATTTACGGATATAGATACAATGCGACAAAACTTTCAGTCATCACAGTAATAGTGATAATCGAAGAGCGATATACTTTACAGAAATTAACAAGATAATTTAACAGTTGCAGACTGTGCAACGACAATTTTCTTATGCAAAGCAACCATAAAATGTACACCGTAGATATAGACAAAATGTATATGGTGTGAAAACAGGGAAGCGCGGCGCGTCTAGACTGCAAACAATACCGGCAAATAAACAATGGAAGCTGTTTGCTCTGGGTGCATAAGGAATTGTTTGTAGGATCGTGTCGTCTTGGGGAATGTCTGCGCGCGATAATAAAACGAAAATGTAGTTTACAATGTTCTTCAACAACTGTTTATTCTCTAAGAAATATATACAGTAATACGTATGTAATCCAGCACCAAGTGTATTGTACAATAAGATACAAGATCAAAATTCTACAGATCTTTACGCATTTTTTCTACGCATTTAACCAGTTAACTGCGTTCGACGTGTATACCCGTCATTGCTTGATTTTAATTCCGCACTCTGCGGGGGATTTTTAAAACCAAATTCCGCAGTTCCGCATTAATCCGTTAATTCGAGAATTTCTGAGAGAGCTAAATAATTAGACTGCGAATCTTTATGCAAAGTAAAAATTGTCTGCGTTTACTGCAAGATATACAAGAACCACTTGAGAATGTCTTCCTCCAATAATTATAATTTGAGCAGATTGGAAAAGTAATGTATATATTAACCATCTTTGATTTTTTAAATTTTGAGATCCGCAGTCTAGAAATAATATCTGAGGAACCGAAAAACGTGAATGTGGGCCGACAGGTTAGATCAAAGAATTCAAAGCGAGATCATGTAAGGGAGTTGTAATAGAGTTCAGCGAAGAAGTGATGTTCGGAGAACGGAATAATTCACCGATCTGCGGAAATTGAATGAATTCGTCCAGCCTAAAAAGATCGGTATACGGTGTTGCATAGGAAATCTTGTAGCAGCTACTGCACAGTGGTAGAATGAAGTAATAAAAGGATTCTACGATAGCACCGTAAACACCTAACGCACGCTTTATCATTTTAGACACGGTGTCAATTTGGAATTGTCGTCCTGATGATTCAGATGGTTCCCAAATTGCCTCGACCGGATTGTTAGATATGGGAGTAGGATTGCTGCAAACGTAATAAATAGATTTAGTTTGTTTTCGATGAAGAACAGAAGGAAAATGTATCTACGTACCCGAATGCCGCGAAATTGGCGTGCAGCTTAGCGAATTTCCGTCGGAAAACATTCAGAGGATCGTTCGGATCAGTTGAGTTGGTTAAACCGTATTTGGGAGATTCGAATACAAGACCGAGATCGTCGCCATGCGTGGTCCCTAAAAGTCAACATTAGTTTATAGTTAGGAGCATGATCATTAAACTGTGGATTTTGGCTATGGAAAACAGCTAAGCACAATTTAAAAAGATTTAAATACATTAACGTATTGGTTTCAGCTTAATCAGATGATTCAAAGAAGAAAGAAATTTTTATTACACTCCTGTGTCTTGCAATCAATGCAAACATTTTTTATTTTGCATAAAGATCCGCAGTTTAATCATTTAGATCTCTCAGAAATTGGTTAATTGGTTTACGAATTATAAACGATGAAAAGTGGTAAAAATGGCAGTTGTAGGCCGAAAATCATGAAAAATTGCAATTTTTACCACTTTCGATCGTTTATAATTCGTAAACCAATTAACCAATTTCGATGGAATTTTCAGAACGTATATAATCTATACGTAAAAATTTTTACTATTGTTCTTCACAATTCCGACCAAATGCATTTTTCCAAAATATTTATTGGACGTCATTTACTAAACTAATTCTTCTAGCCATACAGAGAAATTTAAGTCGTTTGGTCCATTCATAAAAAAGTTATTCTGATTTAAAGTCTGTGTGATCAGTTATGCTCCTAACTGTATTGTATAACGAAACAGGAAGAAATGATCTTTGCAGACCGGAAGGAATGATCTGACTTACTCTGCACAGGTAAGGAGGTGATCAGATGATGTGGAAAACCTATGTACGTCAGTATATTATAGTAAACCGGTTGATCACCGTTGTGCGCCGCAAAAAATCGTTGGGTCATCTCTACCTCAGCAGCCATAATGGTGTCAGTGAGCACCTGCGTACAGAAACGTCCGATATAAATCATGCACGAAAATAACATTTCGTGATAAAAATAAGTAGATGTAATTTAAAACAGTAAAAACATTAGAAGAATTTCACTGTAGTTAACAAACTCAGTGCAATTCAGAGAAAAAATGTTTATTTACCTATTCACGACGATACATTGATATTTGAGACGTAATTACCTGAGAAACTTCTCTAATTATGACAACCATCACATCGTAAGGAAGAAATAGGCTCAGAAGTTGGGGAAAGCCGGTCGCTGAAAGTGATATGTAAAATCATCGTCAGATGATCCAGTATTTCGATTAATATTCTGATCGCTACACCGACCTAACCAAATTTCTTTTAAAATGCCGGAATTCGCTATAAACAGTTTTCTGTAAATATCTAAAAAAACTAAAACAAACCGAAAAAATTGTTCAGAATGTCGAGATTTATAACATATCTGAATTTCGTAAAAATCTATGAGGAAGTAACAAAAGATATAAAAGAAATAAAAAAATTAAAAATGCTAATACTAATACTAATACTAATACTAATACTAATACTAATACTAATACTAATATTAATACTAATACTAAACCTAATGTTAAAATCATTTCAGAGATCGCTTAGAGATCATTTAGAGACAATTGATAGTGCAATTGTAAAAGCCCCGTCTAAAAAATATCAATGCTTACCCTCTGCGAGTGCGTAAAATTCGTTCTTATTGAATCCTATCATTTTCGGCCCCTTGTGTATCTGTTCCTCCATCATCAATGTAATCGGACATTCGCTGAGGAAAATCTCGTCCGCACTAGCGACACGTGGATCTTCTATAGAGGGTTGGAACGGCCGTGTGAGCTGCAACATCGAATAAAAATATATAACAATTGTACGATGTATGTCTCTGTTCATATATGGCAGCTATAGCTAAATTGCATTCAAATCCTTAAATACCAATTTTCATTTACGTATGTATTTTTAAAATCACTGCTTTAACCCTTCGACGGGTTTTGACTGAGTTATTAAAACTAGTTTAGAGTGTAACCATTGAAACTGTTTTAAATTAGACTAAAATCTCTTCTAATTATTGCATCGACTGAACACCATTGATCAGGATGGAATACGCACAAGGTCTTGAAATATGTACATGTGGGACGTCTTCATGACAAGATCACGCGCGTTGGCTTTGAGGTAGAATTTCCAAAGTTCTCTCCTGTCCAACGTGTAGAAACCAAACAAGCTTGCCAACTTGAAAGCGGACACGAGGGCTGCGAATGATGATTGCGACAGTAAAATCAGTGGTGAACCGCTTTGACCGATGCTTCCTCGGAACAGTCCTGTCAACGGACAAAGTATGTTTGCTATTGCACAGTGATGCAGAAAAACATCGATCCTCATATCTTTTTACTTCTGCCAACATTCTCGTCGTCATGTTTCGGCTTATTCTAAGCAGAAAAGCGTCCCGAATATATTTAACAAAAGTTATGTAAAAAGAATTTCCTGATTGAGCTTCCGCGTTCTTCAAGAAGCACAGTAATGACAGCGTTCGCGTGTGTCTAAATAAATATATAATTTTAAATAATTAATTTTAAATATTCTTAATGGGTGAAATTCATTTGCAAAAGGGGGTGAAACCGTTCACGTGTGTCTAAACAAACATATAATTTAATCTAAATACATGAATAATTAATTTTAAATATTCTTAATGGGTGAATTTCGAGTGCAAAATATCGAGACACTACTGTATTCGTGACGTAGGTACCTTTAGACTGAGGCGACATCTCGTGTAGTATAACGGACGAGCATCCAGCACTCTCACCATATATCGTCACGTTATTAGGATCGCCACCGAATTTCGCAATATTCTTCTGCACCCACTTCAACGCCAGAACTTGGTCCATCATGCCGGCGTTTCCATGCGCTTCGGGAATTCCCAGATTCAGAAATCCTGGAATCAAGAATATCCAAGCTGAAGAATCCTCTTACGACAGGCTTCGATCGAAAGGAAAGCGTTCCTACCTAGAACGCCGATACGGTAATTAATAGAGACAACAATGACGCCTTCTTTGATCAACAAGTCCGGCCCGTACAGAGACTGATTTTTGTATCCCTGGACGAATCCGCCACCATAAATCCACACGATCACGGGATACTTAGTCGAGGAATTGAAGTCCAACTACCAAAAATCGGGAATAATTGTATCGTTTGCAGGCGATGTAAATAACCAGTAGACTGCGAATGTTCATGCAATTTTCAATTTTCGTAGGCAAATTTTAAGAGGATGGAATTAAATAAAATCGTATTTTCAGTGGTAGTAGCCTTTGTAGATTCAAAATAAATAAATATCGTACCAAATTCTATCAAATTTTACATTCCAGCATTTTTGGAAAATTTCTAGATGCCATAAATGCATAAAGATCCGCAGTCTGATAATCAGTGATCATTACCAATGGAGTGTACACGTTCAAACTCAAACAATCTTCGTCCCCCATGTACGTGTTTATCTCGAAGAATGTGTCAAATTGTGGGCAAGTTGGACCTTCCTCTGTTGCATTGAACACTCCAATCCATGGTTTTTTTGGAACTGGAGGCTGTGAGTTCGAAATCAATTGCTATGAATCCCGTATGCATGAAATTGTCGTGTGTTTGTACTCTGTGCAACTTGTTTACATCGAACATGATATTACTGTGCGACTTCTGCGATTTAAACTCTTTGCACTCGGAGCTACAGTCGGCGACAATATTAAGTGGACACGCTTAAAAATCGCATAACTTTTTTAAAATTGGTTCAAAGGACTTGAATTTTTGTAAGATGTTAGACTGACTAGTTTGCTAGAGAATGAGTGAATAAAAATTTGTTTCGATTGCAATTGGTCGGAATCATACAAAATTTTAAAAATTAGCTTTTTGTAGATTTCGGTAATTTATATGCATGCTGAAAATTTCATCGGAATTTAAAGATGAGAGCTTCAGAGTGAAAGTCGCAGATTTTCAGCATTTTTTAAATTATCGTTACAGGTTCAGGTAAAAAAGTTGACGAAACGTAATCTGTAAAATTTTGTATGACTCCTACCTATTGCAATCTAAACAAAAATTTTTGTTTACTCATTCTCTAGCAAACTAGTCTGTCTAACATCTTTAGAAAATTCAAGTCCTTTGGACCAATTTTGAAAAAGTGCGATTTTTAAGAGTATCCACTTAATATTGTCCCCGACTGTATTTTAACTCGAAAATTAAACATTTCTACCGACCTAGAATACATAATTCCATTCCCTATGATTTTTCAAATTTTATGGATACGATATTGGTATAATACCTCATACAATACTTGAATGTTTAGTGATTGATTAGATACCGACACATTTAATAATGTATTTTGTTATTTTGAATAATGGTACTACGGGCTAAATTCTCGAACTTCACAGTTTCGTCCAAAAAACATTGAAGAACAAATCTTAATTAATTGTTTTTGACTCACCCGGAATCGAAGCTCTCCAACCGGTGGTTCGCCGAATGGGATTCCCTTAAAAGTGGAATAGGTGACATTATGGTCTGTTGTTCTCTGCGTATACCCCTGTACTAGACCCGATTCTGTCTCAATGATCGGTGTTTCATCTAGTGCTTGACAGCGAATACATATTGCCAATAAAATAGACAAGATCACTGGAATATATTCGCGGATCGAATTCCTTTCCATATTTCTTTCGAATATATTTCAAGTTCTCCACGCAATATTATTGCAATGTTGACTTCTGTGCTTGTAGTACATGCTTGAGTCTCTTCAACATTTCCTTTTATACAATGTTTTATCATTCTTGCCACAATCGTGTAATTAGGTGTAATAAACTCGCACAGTAATCAACTATATCGTTTCCTATTATCGTTTCCTAAAACAATTTTCTTTTGTTATTTTGTCGAATATGTATTATTTTCCCGCACGTTTTTATCTTCGCTATTTTATCGAATTCTTTTTTATTTTTCAAGAATTCTGCAGGCGTTCCTAACGTGTTATTAGAATATCTATCTTTCTAAAAATTATGTGAATTATCAGCAAACCTATTTGTCTAGCGGACACAGTCCACGTTCAATCTCGTTTACTTATTATGAGAATCTTATCGAACGCTCATAGTCTGATGTAAAAGGAAGTAAATGTTTTGTTAAACAATTGAGATCCATAATATTACAACATCTAACAAAATTATTAAGGACATTCTAACCATCTAATCACTCAGAAATAGGTTGTTCTACGATATAATGAAACCTCATAAAGATAAAAGTATTTTTTTTAAAATGACGTATTCCTACCGCCTGGATGGTTGGCGATAGCTGTAATTACTAAAAATAATCTTCAACGACCCCAGGAGACGCTTTTACAAAATTATAACTATTTAGATATCATATCTAAAGCGGAATAGAAAACACTAGCAACTATTCACGCTAAAGTTACAGACACGAGCGCTCAGTATGTCTTGAGTAACGAAGCCCGTCAAACTCTTGTGAAAAATGGCTGTGACATCATCTGCTCCTCTACATACAGGTTTGCACTCCAAATTCACCCTTTTACAAATCAATTTCGCCCTTTTACAAATACAGTATTTCTAAGTAAGTCGTAAAAAAAATTAAAATCAAATGTAGATTGATTGTTAAGAAATTCAAAATTTCATTTGTTGCATGGATGTATATCAAATACCTATTTAAAAGTAATTTCTAGACAGCGGATCTTTATGCATTTATGAAGAAATTGGTTGGGCGAAATATAAAACAGTAAAAGATTTAGAAAATTCAAGAATATTGTAATGTTGCTTTTAATGTAACAAAGTCGTTAAGGGATGAAATCAATTTTTATAAAGTTTCAATTTACAATTGATTCGAAGTTCAGTGTTCTCGCGTCAGGTTTAACACTAAACCTACTGACTATCAAAAGTGACTGATGTGTATAGTATTATAAAAATAACAAGATAAAATTTATTTATATTTTGTGCGATTTTTACTATAATTATATACTGGAATCAAAAAATATATTCAATAAATTCCCATGAAAACACCTTTACAATTTCAATAATTGTCAAATAAAAAATCTAAAATGGGTTATTTGACCCCTCGTGGTAGGTTTAGTGTTGAAACAGCAACATTTTTGTTAAGTAACCTTCCATTCTTTTCGAACCTTCGATGACACACGGTTCACCGATTGGACATTAACCTTTTATCTATCTTTGCATTAGGCTTCACGACAGTTTTTCTACACTGTTCCACCAATGCCAATACGGATAAGGTATAGAATTTATGACCACTCTTAGAAAATGAGATAATTCTCTCTTTAAGAACGTCTGCGAAGTGCTATAGCAAAAGTAAATATTGATGAATAGGTGGAGCCAAGTGCAGAAAAAGAACAAATTCCAACGCGTGAACGTGTTCAACCACACTCCAAAGACTAACGATAAACCATTTCGTAAATAATTAAGATTTTTTATTTCTTTTGGTTCGGACCATAACTACATTCATACAATAAATATACATACAATAAATAATTGTAATTCAAAGCAATAAAAACATTAAAAGAGTTTATATATATATATTAAATGATTAATGAGCAAAATAAATTTTTACCGAGTTCCTATAGATTGCAATTAATGTATAAAAATTTTATTATATTTTATTATATATTGATTAGTAAACAACAATTTATAACATACAATATTTCAAACCAGAGACCAAAAATAATAGTTAATAAATATATAATTCATGTAATTTTGATTATGTATGTTTTTAGAAAAATCACAGATGTGCTTCAAATACGAATAAATATGTGTGCAAAAGGTTCAATATTTTTTCCAACAAGAATTCTAGAAATACCCGCTTAAAAGTGGCAATGATCGAGATTTTCGCTTTTTCCCCTAATGAGCGAACGGCCATTATGCGCAGCAGCGAGTAACGTCGCAGAGGCGTCAAACCGAATGTTTGAGCATGGTTTCCTAATAAAGGCTGAATAGAGCCTGTCCGTCCTTCTGTCATCTCTGGCAATGTGAATGGCGCTGGTTCTTCGCGCGAGAACATGCACCATCGAGAGCCACGAGAACGCGCATCACCGTTTGCCGTTTGCGCTCGGGTTAATTTGTTTGAGGGCTCCGCGAACCATTGAATGGGCGGTCGCTTTTGCAGAGGCTGGCTTCGCGCAGATTATCTGGCCGGTTGTTTGCGAAATATCTCGTAGCTCCGCGCAAACCGACGCGACGCGATGCGACGGATGACCGGAATGCTACGTTGGCTGACTAAAGGACAGCTCTAACCCCTTGCCACGCGATTTCTTTCACCGGAGCCTCTTTGTGGCGAGTCGTTTCCTGCAAGAAAAAGGAAATTCGTTCATTTCTAGCGAACTCTTAGCGTGGGAAAAATTTTATTTTCGATAATGTGTGGGCAGTGTTCCACCTTATAAATTCTTATAAAGAATCCTTATCGTTATAAAGAAAACGCGATGACAAAGGGTCTAGCGGGATAAGTATGGTTCAGCAGACTACACGATAATTTTTATTTATTATAGAAGAGACAAAGAGACAAAGTTCTAAGAAACATTGCACTGTACATATATTATAATATTATAATGGCGTAATTTCATTTGTTTTTCAATTATTTAACCATGTTCTACCAATCCGATCATCTTGAAACTTTCAGATATATATTAGATAGGTAACAGAACATTGTTCTTGAATTTTTTGGTGAGTGTCACTCAAAGGCTTGCTTGCAACCCACCACCCCTAAAAAAATAAAGCTTATTTATATATCTAATACTATATAAAATACTATATAATATTATATACTATATATATAATACTCAAGAGTATTTGAATATGTTCGAATATTTTCGTTCCTTTCTTCATCTTAATACCTCAATCAACAACCGAGAAAAAGAAAAGATAAAGTTTAGGGTGTTTACGTTACCCTTAATTTTTCAACGTGAAAGCATTATTTTGCACACGATGTCAATAAAAATTGTTGTGGGTTTCGCTGGACCATGCTTATCCCGCTAGGGATCCTTTGTAAGGGGAACTGTAAACCCTCGAAATGGAAATTGTTTCAGATTCGCGATCGTCTCGGACACAGCGCTGCGCAGGGGTGAAATAGGGCAACGTGGCCGCGAGTATAGCGTTACTTCGACCGCAGCGAGGTGCTCTTATCTCTACCACTGGAATGGGGATTACTATGTTTCTATGGAGTACAACTTGTTAGCCGATAACTTCGTTCCGATAACCGGGGGGTTACGGACGGGTACTCTCGGACCGATTCGTGATAATCATTCATTAGAAAATACTCAAACCTTTCGCACCTTGCGCCGCGCGCGTTCACGCGAGAGTGTGCGTGCGCTGATGGTTGCATGTGCAACCCGCGTCGACGAGAGCGCACAGAGGCGACCAGAGAGGGAGGGAAGAGAACGCCGCGCGCTTTCAGCAGAGTTATGGACCGTGTCGTTAATGATGCTCACCTTTAAGTTGACTGCGCCGTAACGAGTTTTCTCGTTGAATTTAATATGGCCGGGCGCGCGCGAACGCTGCTATGTACGCACGATAAAATTTTACACCTGTTTATCTGTACCAAGGTAAATCGGAAATCGACCGGGAACGGCAACTCGTGTGCTGTAGCCGGATTTACGATTATGCAACCTCCGAGTGGAATCAGACGTGTTAGAGACTTCCGGAATGGGACGATGCGATTCTGTTAGGCCGCCGCTTGGGGAATGATCGTTCATTCGATTAAGATACATAGCACGGTACTACGTTCTTTACCATTTCAGCGCCTTTAGTCGAGAATTGTCATCCAGTCACAGGCGATAATACGGGATTCCGAATGTTATTGTATGCACATATTAAAGTTATTGACAGCCACCTGTTATCATTTCTCTTTTAGATTGCATATACAAAATAAATGCATCAAAATGTACAACACGTTCCCAGCATCCGAGAGCTGGCCAGAATTATTTCGCCATTGGAGTTGGCTGCAACCTTTCAGATCTACTTTTCATTTCATTCAACGATTTTATACATTTATGGCAAAACCGAGTGGATGAAATTTGGAAATGTAGAAAAGTTCGAATGGTTTAAGAATATCGATTTATTATTTTTAGCTTGATCGAATGATTAGAGTGAGAATTAAATGTGTATCTGGCTCTAATCTCTTGCAATTGACTTGATTCGTCCGATTGTGGATTTTTACAATTGAATGTTTTTACATTCGATACATACCTTCTGGTAATTTATTACAATTCCCGAACCGACCGGGTACCCGACCCGATCCGATATTTTCGGGATGTCGCACCGTTCTGGTGTTGATTAACACTATCGAGACCGATCTAAAAATAGGATAAAAATATACCGAGGAGCCTTGGGTAGAGCGGCATTGTGTCCAGTGAGGTGTGAACCGTGAGTGAATGAACTTGCACCAGTTCAGCGAAGATAGCCAGCAACCTGCCGACCGTGGACCACCTATAGCGCCTCAGGCCTAAACACCGAGAACCAAGGTGGACTCATTCAGCCGGTCGCCGCGGCTGAAATTCCCGGTCGACGGTAATCTTCGGCAGGGACTTGGTGCTAAGGACTGCGGTCCCTTCCCTGGAATCCACGGGATTCCTGTAGAAGTTCGTAGTAGCCGGCTATAAAAATCGGATTCTTCCCGCGGTCTCTGTAGCGCTGCAGCTCCTTCCTGACTGATCGCGAGATCAATCAGCGATGACCTCTGACGCGTTGCGTTCCTTCGGATTGACGGTACCAGTTACCCTATGATTAGCAGAAAGAATAAAGAAATTTGCTTACTTGCCTGAAAAGACGTGTTAAAGTATCGACTATTAACCTATTAAGAAAGAAAATTATTCGCAGTACATTGATAATTAACGATCGAACAGTGCACAGAATTGTACACGGATATCCTGATACTCTCGCGGAGAAATTATAAATGAAACTTCGATACTTATCCGGACCCACGAGATTTTTCCGGGAACAACTATGCAGTTGGCAATTTGTTGAAAAGAACATCTTCCTAGGCACAATTCTGGCTAACTGACGTCTTATTCAGGATGTCTATTTTCGTAATGGGCCTGCCATACACTCCATCGTAAAGATTCAGCCCTCCCTCTGTTCTCACCTGTACCGTTCATAATTTAATTGCTATTCAATCTGATATCCCCGGTACAAGCGGATAAAATCGTCCCGCGGGTAACCGAAACGAAATCCCGCGGAAAATATTGATAATTCACGGCGGAACATGGCGGATACTTTTAGCCGAACCTGTACCCTGATGATTCCTCACGACTTTCTTATCTTCGCGTTATAAAACGAGGAAGACGTATCGGTATATCTCCCGGCAAGAACACGTCTTCACTACTTAAAACGCGTAGCACTTTAATACATGTATTTTCCGGAAAACAGCAACCTACCATCAACTCCCCTATGCTGCGGAACCACCTACCGACATCCTCTGCCGCTGTGTCGGCATCTTTTTGAAGATTATCGCCTCCGCGACAGTCCATAAATGCTGGCAATAAACGCGCGGGATTACCCACCTCCCATCCTCCTCATCCCACCCCCTCTGCTCCCTAGTTCTCGTAAGATTTTCCACGTTTCCATTCAACGAAATTCTTACACATTCTGATACGTGCTCGATCAACTTCGGAATGCTACAAAGTGTTCCACATTGTGATCCATACGGGCTGTTGTATCGGAAACAGTCCACCTAATTCACTTTCTCAGGTATCAGAAATGCTTCTCTAATAAAAAAATAAATTTTTAAAAATACCATGTTTTTAAAATGGACTAAAAAGTGTAAAATAATTTTTCCTAGCCCCATTCAGATTCCTAACCCCATACAGATAGTCCTGAAAATTTGTGATTTTGAATTTTTAATAGCTATGAAAATACTTGTAATATCTAAAATTTGTGATTGTCAATTTTTAATAGCTATGAAAATACTTGTAATATTTAAAATTTGTGATTGTGAATTTTTAATAGCTATGAAAATATTTGTAATATTTAAAATTTGTGATTGTGAATTTTTAATATAGCTATGAAAATACTTGTAATAAAAATTCACAATCACAAGTTTTCAGGACTAGCTGTATGGAGTTAGGAATCTGAATAGGGCTAAGAAAAATTATTTTATACTTTTTAGTCCGTTGTAAAAAGGTGGTATTTTTAAAAATTTATTTTTATTTAAATAATTATATTCTGCTTTTTAGTATTGTGTGTGTGTGAAATGTTTCAATCGATTTTAAACGTTTTGATGAGATTATAACAGAGACATGTGGTCAGACGGTATTGCGACCGCGGCATATCGAAATTAAACGCGAACGGTTGCGAGAACGAACAGCTTTTGCTTAGCTTTTTATGGATTTGAGATATATTTTAACCCACCTCGAAAAGTTGAAATTATATTGATATTAAAAAAGATTATGTGCAACACTTGGGTTTTTATTTTCTTTAAAATCGTATGCCCGAAAGAGTTAATCGAGCGATGGAACTTTGAACATTGTCTCCGTTTTCATTTGAACTCTCACTTCTAATTGTCAGCTAAATACGGACTCGCGAGTCAAATTTCGCGGAATTCGCCGAGACCGCTCATTGTGTGCAATCCGAAAATGTATATGTAAAGAGTGATTAGCATGTACAGCCAAATTGAGCTCGACTGCACTAAAGCAAACTGACTGATGGTCAACGACTGTTTGCATGGAAACTCATTGTCATTCGTGCTCGAAGTGAAACGTGTCGGGACATAAATACGTAGCATGCGTCATCGACAGGGAAACACAAAACTGGGAAAAACTTGCTTGCGGGTGAAGCACCTCGCTTTGCTAATAACAAAATTATTTGATCAGGTACGTGCACCACACTTTGGGATATGCTATTCAAACAAACGTGTTTAAGGAAAACACTTTGATATTTACCGATGCAGACGACAGAGACGAGTGACACAATTCTTTGTCGAGACTTAAAGATTCATTCTGTCCTAGCGATGAATCTACGAAAATTTTTGTTAAGGAATCATAAAATATACAACAGAGATTTAGCCCTAATCTGTTCTTCTACCTCTTAACGTAATTTTTTCATGAATTAATACAATGGCAAAAGATGAATACGATGAAAGGAGAAACTATTGAATTTTTTGAATTCCTTCTTTGAAAATGAACAACTGCAATAAGGAATAAACTCAAAATAAAATTACTTATAGTGTCTACAATTAATCTACGTAGAATGTACCGCCACTATTATTTGTTTTAAAACGACCTAGTAATTGAACACTCACACTCAGAATATTAAACTGCAGCAAGTTGAAGGAAACTTCAACAAAAATTTTCTTTGGTATAAACTGTTTTGCGGCAAGTTTCTTTTACAAATATCCACCGATCCAGAGGTGTAGATTCACCGGTAGGACAGACGACCATTACTTTTTTATACAGCCTGTACAGTGAAGCCTTGATCTAAGAAAATCCTCGGGTCCGCGCTGTTTCTTAGATCCTGTGGTTCTACTATTTCTTAGGAGCAGAGTGTGTGAACATTTAACGAATTAAAGGACCTAATTTTAACCTGTTTCATGAATGAAAATTTTCGGAGAAGTTCCAACTATTTTATAAGAACGGCTCACTGTGCGATGGCGCTATTGGATTATGTACTAAAATAAATCGTACTTTGTATAAATAAATCAACGAATTTTATTCAGGAGCGAGAAAGGCACAAGTAAAACCCGGATTTGACGGAAGGAACTCGTCAAGCGAGGATCACTCGGGTACAAACGACGGTTTCATAAACAAACGTTCCTTGTGTGGGATAATAGATTCATTTTGTTTCTCATGTACGAAATACATTTCAATAGACGCAAATCGACTGTCGGATACGCGTCGAGCGCGAATGAAAGTCGCCGGGAACGTCTGGAAAAATGTTATCAATATCCCCCGGAGGCGGGCGTAATTAATAGTTTATGGGATCAACGAATTATCATTCATACACGGCGCATGAGAGACGTGAGCGGAATAGCCGTGCAGCGTCGTTCCGTGCGTGATACGTTCGACAAGCTCGGCAATGGGATGCGCTCGCGGTGTGAAAGCGAGTCGAAGAACGCCTCGCGATCATCGTAATTACACCCGCGATCATCTGGCTCGCTTTCGAAACAACGAGTTTGCCGCTGAGTGATCGATCGCCCGACCGGGACAAATCGGGGGAGCTTCTTAAAGTCCAAGGTAACGATTAAATGTTGCACGAACACCGTTTGGGTAAGCTACCACGACCAGGATTAGCGACGTTGCCCGCGGAGTACAGGTTTTGTTCCGGAATTTTTACGCCGCGCGCAAAATTATGTTCTTGCCACGGCTCCCCCCTTTCCACGTAATAAACAAGAAGATAATTGCTAATAACTACTGATAAAGAAGCCAGATTTCTATGGACATCGTAGGGATACATTTTTTCCGCCGGGGTATTAAAGCCAGAATGCCAATGGTAGTATTGGCGTCGCGTATCCAGCGCCGATCTTTGATTAATCCTCGCTGGGCGAATGATTTTTACGGTTTCACCCCTTGCCGTACCATTTTCTTTACAGTAACAGTGATCAAAACGTCTTTATCCCCAAAAATGTCGAAGGGAAAAGAAAATGTATATTTTTTGTATGGCTACATTTATTTTAATGCTTAAATATTGATTACAAACCAATCAAATTTTATTTCATCTATAATGAAACGCGTAACATTCATATTTGTTAGACTTTGGTAAAAACCTTCATCACGAGTCTGGCTCGTCAAAGTACGGACGGCTAGATTGAAATTTTTACGTTGTTTTAAAGCTGCTTCTTTGAGATCAACGTTGCTCTTGGACTGAACACAAACAACTGATGATACTGAAAATTTAATATGTCTATGAATCTATGAAGAAAATTGTAATAGCAACAACGCAAGGGATTAGACTGTAAAGCCTTGATCTAAGAGAACGGAAACCGTAGGATCTACGAAAAACGAATATGCCCTCCACTGCGCCGAGGAGTGTAAAGTATAAGCATGCCGCGTAATCCGATCAGAACTTTACTGTAGTTCAGTGCCTAGCAGACAGAAATCGTAGGATTTGTATTTTACATGTGATTTACATATAAAATAAAATTTCGTAGAAGGTTTTGTGTTTTGACAGATAAAAATGTTGAAGTTGTACCTTGTTATTAAAACAGAAAATTTAATATGTCTATGAATCGATGAAGAAAATCATGAAGAAAATCGTAACAGCAACAACGCAAGGAAATTAGTCTGTTTTTCACTCGTTGGGAAATGGAGGAAGACGAATAATTCTGCAAGGACTCGAGTCACGAGACTGTTAACGACGCGCGGCAAGCATTTATCCGCTTCGTACCGCTTACATTATGATTGTCATTGCTCACGGGTGTTGCTGAACAAGGCGCCAACCCAAATCGTGTCGTCGTAACAGCTTTAATACCAACATACCAGCCCGTCCACAATGTCATCATTATCATTGTTGCTATTCAACCTGATGCAAGGCCAAGCCATCGGCGACTAGACTGTCCGCGTCATTCCACGGTATAATTGTATGGTCGTATCATGCTCGAGCCGCTTTGAAACTGAGAGGGGGGAAAATACGAAGGAACATAAAGCAAGGTTGTTAAAAGCAATGAAGAATGGACGGTATTATTTATTTTTCATCGTTCCGACTGTCTTCTTGCTAATAGTTTCTGTGGAATTGCCATTGAACTCCGAGAATGTCGTAACACCGCCGATGCTCATACGATTTCACACAAGCAGAGACGACGGAGCTGCGGACAAACGATGCGTAGATTATGCGATGACGTTCATTTTACGTGTATCATAGTATAAAACATTATCGATAAAATGAGACTCATGAAATTTCGTTGGTAGCAAATATGTTAACAAGTCAGATAAAAATGTAGTCTTTATTCTACATGCAGCCAGTGCAAGGCTGTTCAAATAAGATTCTGCAAGAATGCGTTGTGTAGTTGGTTCACAGTAACATTAACTTAAAGAATTATATTTCGCGAAATGTGTAATTGACGGAAATTGACCTCGCATTTCGTATCGCGTACAATAGCAGCACGCTTCCGAGGCCTGGCCGGCTGCATTGTCATTACAGTCTGGCAATTTGCGCGACGCATTGATTGCCTAGCACTTCGCGCCGAGGCGAGGGTCGCGCGTCCTCCACCTCCGATATATCCAGTTTACTCGTAAAAAATTGAGTAACACTGATTGGCCGGTGAATTGGTTGATCATTGCTGAGAGTATTCCGCGCGTTATTGTTTATTTTTTCCGTGGAGGTTATTGCAGGACTCGCAGGATTATCGACGCAGGTCCCTGTCAGCGCTTGCCGCTGTGGCAGCAACAGCTGCACCACGTTGCCGAAGCTACCGTCGGGTAATTAGCGTTGTATTAATATCTTAGATATAAACGAGCATCGCGCTGGCTTTTATTTTACCCCCGGACCACCCAACAAGGCCACGCTCTCTCGCACGCGTTAATTAACGATTTTCCTAGTAGATGAATGAGCCCGAGCTACCCTCGCGGTTCTATTATTCGAGGGATACACACCGGTATTGATTGATGCGGGAGCTTAATGTTGTGTCACCTGGCGAACAGAAGGATGATAATTAATTCCCCCGTTATTTATTACCCTTCCAAGGAACATTTTTCCTTGAATCCTCGTTAAATTGTTGGAAAGTCAGCCCCCTCTGACTTATAACGACGCTCGTGATGGGAAGGATGCTGAATGCAAGGTGGTTGCAAGGCCAACTTCTTAATATTTTACTGACTGATGGATAATCTTTCTTGATGAACAATATTATATATAGTTATTTCAACGGCAAAAAATATCTTGTGTGCATTATTTTCAAGATTAATTCGCGCTTCTAATAAGCGATATTTTGCACAAATATAGTTGTGCATATCTACAAACTGTACTTTTTAAATTTTCAATATTGGCCCACACACAAAAAAGTCGTGAAAAACAAAGTTTAGTATTATCTCCGCAATTCCGACAAATTGCTAATTTTTCAAAATTTCTTGACTGTGTATAATCGAAGACTAAATAATCCAATTGTTTTAAAGAATTTCAAGATACTCGATGTTTGCAATTATCGTGCAATATAATTGTTGGAATCGTGACAGACACTGTCAAAATGTTTTATTAAAAATGTGGAGCACCTCCTCTTCGAAACATTCAAACAATTTATTAAAATAAAGTTATGCAGTCTTCGAATATTACATTGTATACTACGATCTCAGATAGCAAAATGTATAAAATTAATTAGATTATGTTTGAGTGAATTACGAGGTTCTGAACGTCACATATGCGTGATGTTGGGTAGCAAACGTGTGAAGGGTTAATATTTATTTTCCACTCGTTTAACCGGTGAGAAAAATAGGTACGAACGGTTCGAGGCAGGCTGCAGAATGGCGGCGGGAACTGTATCTATCTCGGAGTTCGAGAAATGATCCACGATCGGGCCCAGTCATGAAAGTGCTTTCGAGTAGCGTGGCCAACGTCGTTTGTTACACCGTGGATGGGTATCAATTACGCGAATACCGGCGATTGATTGTATATTGGCACCGTTCGAACGTAACGGAAGAGCAGATAGTGCCGGAGGATCGTTGTTGTGCACCGAGGGTGTCGATCAACGATGATTCAGAAACGTTCCCATGCTGTCTAAATAGAATCTTAGGAGGCGTCGGCTGCCAGCCGGTTTAGAAAGACGCGCGATGATGAAATTCAGCTCTGCTACATCAATCTTTGCTTGGGTTCTACATCGAGAGATGAACTACTACTTTTGATATCTCCTTTATGCCGGTGAACCGATTCCCTTCTTTCTTCCGAATCTCCCCCGAAGAGAAACTTCGCACACTTTCCGTTCTCCGAGTATTGAACTGCTTGCTGCTGATATTACTAGACTCACATATTACTTATATTTTGGAACGAAAGTTCGTAGCACTTTTAAATAAAAATTCGGAGATAAAATTAAGATATTTATTCATAGGTTTATTGAATAACATGATAAGTCATCTAAAAAATGGCAAGAAGTAATAGAAGAGAATGGAAAATATGTTATTGATCAAATCTTCGTATAAATATCCTAATTTTATCTTTGCGTTTTAATTCAAAAACGCTACGAACTTTCGTTCCAACCCAATATAAAAACTTCTATGGCGATTGCACACCTGTCTGTTTCTCGCTCGCTCGGCTAAATTCGGCTTCCCCGAAAACTCATTCACTGCCTAGCAATTGTGTGCGCAGTGCGCCTCAAGAAGTTTTCAGTTCCAAAATTCGCAATCTAGTTATTATTGTTTATTAGAGGCGTGTGAGAACTCGAAAATTTAGGGTATCGATACTCGGGTCGAATATAAGTGTGCGAATAAAAATCTAAAATAGTTGAACAAAAGAGGATTTTTCTGCAACATGCAGTTAAGCTGTTCAAGCATGTAATAAAATCGTGTTAATTAGACTTGATTAATAGCAGGACTATATCTTGAGCCATAACATGAATTGTTATATTATCTTCGATCTGTTTGACATTTCATTAGAAAAATCTGTTACTGATACTCGACCAATTAAATCATCCACTATATTTAGCCGTAGATAAAAATTCGCTGTTGTAATACGTTTTATCGCGAAGAGTGAATCTACGATTCTAAGTCGAGCCTTCTCGACGATATCTAGCCGAAGAAGTCGAAGTCACGCTGCTAACTGTTCATTGTTAGCGTTGTGATCTAACGGGCTCTTGGGTCCCGCGTGTTGCCAAAACGATCGTTCCAATAAACAGTCGTTTAGTTGATGGTAGTCGTGCGATCGACCGTGGGATGAGACAACTTGATTGAATGCTGCATAATAAATTGGCCGCGTGATAACAATCGCTTGACGCGAAGGAGACCCGAGACAATGACGCGCGCGTATATGGCCATGCCTGGATAATTGAAGGCTGATGATCTTTACGACTTCAATTTTCAGCTGTTGCTTCTTATGAGAGGCTTATAAGCCGGTGTTTTTCGTTCCTCGTTAGTCGCCGATCAATCTGCGCGCTGGCAGCGTTAACACGTTAAGAGAGCGTTAAGTAATCGTGTCCATCGCCGCTAATTAATTCGTCACGCGCTATCATGATTGTTCAACGGCGGAGAAAGCAGATAGCACTTCGCGCCCGTTATTATGATTCGAACGGTGCTACGGAAGATTGAGACGCGTGTTTCCAATCAATTAAGCCTATAATATATGCACAGCAACACCCATTAATACTCGGACACTCTAAAATAGACGACAACTTTTTGTGTTTTCGGTTTCGTTTCGTGCAGCGAGCGAGGTTCTACTGTACTTTCTTTTTGCGCATATTGAACGGAAACCTTTGTAGGAATTTTTGTAGACAAATTTGAAGAAAGTGGTACCAAATAAAATCGGAACTAAATTCATCGGAACTAACATTTGTAAAAATTTGATAAACCATAAATGTATACAGATCCGTAGTCTAGCGATAACTGTTAGCGCGGATGAATGTGCCGCGGAATCTGTCCCGAACCGCCAGCCTATTTGTCGTAACTTGTATAGGCATTGTAATCCGTAGCGAATGATTCCCGGAGGTCGGATTTCCTTTCCGGTCGCAAGAACGCGCTCGCCGCGGAAGAAGGAGGCGGCTGCCAGTTTTTTTCCCCGTTGTAACCAGAAACGAATCACGTCCTCCGAAGGACGCGCGAAAGGCGACGTGCTGGATATACGAATATACATGCAAGTCGAACTGCGACACACGATACCCAGGACTGGTGGGCATGTGCCGGAGAATTATTGCGCAATCGAGGCCCCTGATAGAAACCGTGCCTCCATCTAGAACTGATACAGCGAACCTGACTGATAAGACGCTCAAGTTCATTAACTATCGTTCAGGAGAACAAGGGGATGGGGGTTGGGGCCGTTTCATGGATCGCGGGGCACGAGAGACAAGACGGATCCTCTGGCAATCGGGACGTAGCGATATCCTTATAGTCCTCGCGCCAACATTAGTGTTTACGAGGATTCGGTTGTGAATGACGCCACCCCGGGTTCTGCGCGCAATCGTTCTTCGGTCTGATCCGAACGGATCATAAAGATCCGGTATACGATCGTTAATGAAAACGTATAGCTGATCGGGAAACACCTATTTGAAGATATCTATCCACTCGACGCCATCAAGTCTCGACGATCTTGTGTGGATATGTGTGGTGAGAATTAGAAGGAAACACACATAATGATTGAGAGGTAAAAATGTATAAAGTAAATTTGGTAGTGTGAAATAAAGAAATGAGTGTGTGATGATGAGTTGCTTGATAATCGTTTGCGTTGCATATCATATGTTACGTTAAATACATGGTTCGATGATTCGTTTATAATTATATTATTATATTAGGTTGTCCCAAAAGTTTCTTTCGCAATTCGTACATTTAATATTGTTGCATCACACAAGTGTATACAAACAACGTGATCATCTCTTCGTTAACTTTTCATTACTTGGTAATAAAACGGACTGGTTGGGTCTGGGTTAACCTAACCTAATACTTGTGTGATGTAACAATATTAAATGTACAATATTAAATGTAAACTTTTTGGGACGACCTAATATATCATCCACTGCTTGTACAAATTTCTCTGTCTACGAGACTCTGCGAAATTAAAGATGCTGAATTATAACAGGGAACTGTTAGAGTCTATAATCGAACTATTAGAGTCTGATAGTACTAATAATCATTTATTATCATATAAATATGTGACATACACATACGAACAAGTCGCCTCCAATAATACAATCCAATTGGTTCTTTTGGAACGATTGTTTAAAAGAATATTTGGAATCCTATTAATAGGCTTTCAGTAGTCAAAGCATTAATTATTGCTGGACCTTTGGCAGGTTTTACTGTTCGACTTCTTTTCTAAATACAGTATCCACCTATAGCGATTACTGTCGTCCCGGTATTGTGCAATTGAACGTTTTACCGCCGCGGATTTTTATAGTATCATTTTATAGTGGTGTAATTTGGTAGAATTCCACTGTTTATTATGGCCGTTAAATTGCTTGGTAATTGTCGAGAGCACGGTGGCGAGGTCTCTGCATCGATCTCCTCGAATATATCGGCGAATATCAGCCACTGTGGTTTCAAATATTATAGATTTAATATTCATTTCGCCTAATAACGAGCCTCTGACTTCCATTATACTAAATCGTTTATTTTGGCTCGATGTCAATAAAAGCTTTCGCCGAAGCCGTCGACGCAGCTCGGTAACGTTCGCTATAAACGCACAAAGACCCACGGTCTATCGGATAAGTCTCTGGCCATTCGAGTCCGTAAAAGTAGGTACATAATAGAACCGCCGATAATGAAGGAGAAGAGTGCATCAGTTCGCCGTGCTCTATTTTCAAGGATTCGAATAAGCGAACAGTGCAGGTTGCGCGACGAGGTCTACACGTCGACGGGGTCCATTCGGTCCGATCCTGGGAATGATTTTTCCGGTAATCAATTGCGTCCACGCATCCACGTGAAATATCAATTCATAGGTTGGTCGTTGCAGATGCCGATAGGGATCCTTCTCATTGGGTCGGTTCGCCTGCGAGCAGGATAGAGGATCGACTTGGTAGCTGGGGAGCAAGATAGGGACAAGGTTCGGGGGGAGCAGGCCGCGTACACGTGTTTGATGAAGAGGGCTGATTTAATCGGGGAGGCACCTTTATTTTAATCACCGTCACTTTACCCGCCCGTTGATTTTATGACTACTTATGCAGATCACTCGCTGTCGGACGTCGACGGCGAGTCTCGGTGTCCAGACATCACCGGCTAGGCAGCCGTGAAACTGCGAGAGATCCGCCATCATAATGCTGAAATCAGTACTCCTCCGTTCAAACGTTTCGGCACCCGAAGGCAGGCCAAACTGCCAACGCAACTACGCGTCACTTATGCCATGCCGACTTAAGGTGCGCTCATACAGAGGAGCCGTCTCCGGGAGTCGGGGCCAAAATCCACAAATTTCGAGAGCGGGTTGACGGCTCCCTGCTGTACGTGCACAAAAAAAAGCTATCGGTAATTTACCTAAAGGAGTTGTGGAGCCCATGGAAATCTTTTTTTTGTGCACAGCAGGGAGCCGTCAACCCCCTCTCGAAATTTATGGATTTTGGCTCCCGGAGACGACTCCTCTGTATGAACGTACCTTTAAGGGGCCTATTCACGGTCAACCATGTTGCGCAATAGTGATGGTGATTGACGAATTGCAACATGTTAATATGTTGTGCAACATGTTGCACAATAATTGTTGCGCAACAGGATTGACCGTGAATAGACCCCTTCATGCGCGCTCTTATGCGGAACTCGATCTACGAATAGGTGGAAATAATAAAGGCCGGATAGAAGTTTCGCGCAGGACCGTGCGCCGCACTAACGGTCGCCTCTGGCGGCTCCCTTGTCGCCGGCTCAAATCAAACTCTCACATTTTTATGATAGTCCGACCCCGGGTACCGTGGGTGGTGGCGCAAACCCAGCCCCCGGACAGCACAGCCACCCGAGAGAGACCATCCTCTTCGAATCGCCCGCAGGCACGCCGTTCGTCTCGAATTGTCCATGACTCGGTCCACGCTGCCATCGAATGGCGCACTGACATTTTTCGAAAAATGCTACTCGTGGTAACAGGCCAACACTGGCGTGCAAAAGTACCCGATCACATGGTTTCCTCAATTTTTCTTTCAAACGAAAAAATTTAATATCGTGTACAGGGTGTTAAAAAAGGCTTCCGAGACTTTCCAAGAGCTTATTAGGCGCAATAAGGAGAGCAAGATTTTTATCATTTGCAAACATTGGATGTTGTATAGTCGGGGGAGACGTTAAGGCTGGTCGCCCTTTACAAACTAGTCACTTTTAAAAATTGGACCAATCGACTTGAGTTTTTTTTGCTGTTTAGAAGGAATAGTTTACTAGATAATGTGTGAAATAAATTTTTTGTCTTGTACATTGATCCTTCTTACATCTCGGAGGAATTCAAGTCGTTTGGTCCAATTTTAAAGAAGTTATTAATCTTTAAATTTCATTAAAATTCATTGCAATGTGTAGAGAGATCATAGCGTGCTTCAGAGTAAAACTTTTTTGTTTACGTTCGACGAAGACATTTCCGTTTACGATATCAATTGTTCGTAAATGATAAAAATCGATTACGTCGATAGAATTGACGATAGACGTCGATAGAAATTATACATTTGAGTTTAAATGGCTGTAACATTTTTAGAAATTGATTGTTTCGTCAAACTAGTCCCAAGAAAATTATGTCATACTTCTTGTTGCACAATTGTCTTCAATATTATTGAAGATACAGTATTTAATTGTTATGAAAATTTAATATTATTGAGGACAATATTAAATTATTATGAAAATTCAATATTATTGAGGATACAGTATTTAATTATTATGAAAATTTAATATTATTGAGGACAATATTAAATTATTATGAAATTTCATTATTATTGAGAATACAGTACTTAAAATCTTATTGCCAAATGCATAGGGCAAGATGATGGGTTATGATCGAACAGTCATACGTTTTAAAAAACGAAAAATGTGCAGTATAATTAATAGTACCACTTAGCAATGAATTATGAATACAGTCTGACTCAGGAGGTGGTCTAGAGAAAGTGTTTTTCAATTTCTTTGCCCTCTGGTTGCAAATCCGAAGGCTGCTGTCGGCCACAAACGGAAAATCACGGCGGAAGTGTTTTTACATAAATTAAGGCGGCGAAGTGAAATTAGTTGGTCTCCTTTTTGACTTTTAGTCATCGCGTACAACTCGATCCGCTATTTATTGGTAATTAGATGGAGAGTTACCCGAGCCGTATAGAGCTTACGGTAACAAGACAAATTTGAGGTAATGCGTCAATTATTAAAATGAAGCTAATAGTCCAATTTCCTGGGAACTTGGGAGAACCCTTGATACAGCACTGTTCAGATAATGTCGTTTCATGCGTATAAAACGGAGTGCGCACGTGGGCGGGACAGGTTGTGCATGTGTTCATTACAGGCAATGCGTTGCCATCATTAATATTGAGAACGATACCTTATACAGCGACTTTATACGCGATAGACACGCTCGGTACACACGTATTAAACGCAAATTTAAATCTGAATCAATTGAATTGATGCTGTGAACGCGGGTCAGGTCGACATTGCCATGGACGATCCTGAAATTATCCCACTTGAGCTTATGGTTCAGTGCGAGCCTTTTTTTCACCGCATCCTATGGCTAAAATAGGACTGGAGGAGAAACCATAGCGCTGCTATGGAGACAGAGATTCATACGTATTTGACTTAAAAATATCTGAAATTTCTTTTCTATTGGTCCGTTTTGTTCATCTTTGTTGCGAAGCACAAGTTATTAAAATGTATTTCGTAACCATAAGATGAATATTGTTATCTACTGATGTACATAATTTTCAAACATCAATGCCTCATACAAAAATGTGATATACTATATTTGTGATAAACTCGTCATATTTCATACAACTGTACGATTCACACTTGATGAATTGAAAAGAAGATATTCACCGTGAATTATGATTGACATAGATCTACAAAGCGCATCAAGTAAAGTTTCATTACACGTTCAGATAAAAAAGTTTAAAAAACAGACTATTACTATTTCCTTCGCAATTAAAATTTTGTTTACCCGCTAATTAGTAATCCAATTCTTCCAACATGTCGAAAGATCTGGAACTAATTTTAAAAACTCAATTTTAAGAAAATCATGCAATTTTTAAATGTGATCGAATGCTTTACCCCAAGGGGGAATTTGCAAAAAGGTGCAGTCGCTCTGCAACAGGGTGAATTCGGCGTGCTGAAACCAGTGTCGATTTGCCAGGGTGTTCGGCATCGACCGGCCGATCTGCCGAATGACCCAGAACTCGGTGGCACAACCGACTTTTCAGGGGATCGGTGAAACCGTGTAGGTCGTGGCGCGCAGGCACAATCGCGCGAGGAAGAGTACGGTGCAGCGGTAAGACAGGTCCGGTGAGTGCTCCGGGGGGAAAAGGGGGGAAGTATCGTTGCATTTTGATCGCGGAAGATCGTTACTCCCGATCGAGGCTCGCTCGCCACTCGAAACATACATACGTAGTACAACGTACGTACAAACCAGAGAACACGTGTGCGGCTGTGTGGACGCGCGTACCAACGTATGTACGTCGGCTCAAAGTTAATCTGGATTAACCGGTCTTGAATTTTCTGTGCGGGGGGGAGAGAGAGGGCGGTGGCACCGATGTGAAACGGTTGGCCAACCCGAGGGCCAGGGGCCACGGGGGACAAAGGGGGATGATGACAGGGTGGGAGTGGACAAAAATCGAGATCAAAGAATTATGCCCTCTGGAGAGGCACACCGGTTGCAGCGTCTCGCGCGCCCGCGCGCAACACTCATGTTCTGGCTGAGTCGCCGTGCTATGCCGGTGGAAATCGACGTGTATTGTAGTATGCGCCGTTCTCATCCTCTCCACTGATTCTCTGTGAGTTTCTTGTTTAGCTGGCGGAAGTAGGGGTCCGCGGATACGTAACGATTGCATTTGTTTCGTCTTATTCAGCGGAGCATGAATGGCTCGACGCGAGGACGAGCTACTATGGGCCCTCTTACTTCGATAGTAGAAGTGTGCGAGAGCCCGAAAATATCGGGTCGGGTCGTGTTCTCGAAAGTATAAAGGAAAGTAATGTAATACGGGAGATCCTTCGATTCTACATAAATGGAAGAAAATTTTGAAACTTTGCATTTATTGCTTCTAAATTATGTATTAGATAGCATTGTGATGTATTCCCATGAATTTTTACAATAGTTTTTCGTGTACAGGTAACCCTCCTATAACACGGTAGATAGGTTCCTAGAAAATGTCGTGTGATACCGGGTTATGTGAGACCCAGAGCCAGTACAAAAAGGGGGGTTACGTTCCGAAAACCTATTAAAAACAAACATTTTTTAAATTCCATATAAGCAACTAGATTTTTATTAAGAATATGAATGTATGTATAACACAAAACGAAAAACAAAACAAGAAATATTATTTTCATTTAATGTAACCTTATAATTTAATAAAAGTCTCGCATGGCGCGTAAACAGTGCATGTCGCTTTCCGCTATATAACATCGGAATAGAGATATAAATGAGTAAATTATAATTTATTTATATAGTTTCATGTAAAAGCACTATAGTTCATTATTCCTTCCAGTCATTATTTTAAGGTAATTTAATTTTTAAATATGTTAAACAAAAATCATGTTATATCCAGTGCTATAGAAGTACAGTGTTGTACAAAGGTTTCCGCAATTTTCTTATCGTGTTAGAGCGGAACCATGTTATAGGAGAGGGCTATCTGTATTTTTAACAACTAAAAAAATGGGGAGATAAATTTTGATTGGCAAAAAGAGATCTTTTTACTTGGCCCCTGTTTCTTACAATCGATTTCTTACTCACAAATTTTGTATTTCGCATAGAGATCGGCAGTCCATTCATTAGGGATCACCCTTTTCAAGGAAATACAACATTTTTGGGACACCCTGTACAGGTTCAGAAATCCATTGGCGAATCGGTGCGCTCTGCACGTCGGGCGAGTTCTGAAGGGATGAAGGAAAAGGCATCAGCACGTAAATTCCACGATCGACTGAAGCCTCGGAACAACGGAAATTAGGTGGAGCTAACGTTTGAACAGAGCCGACGACAAAATCAATTGTGCACAGTCGTCCGGCAAATTGAATTGGTTCGTTTAGAATTTGCTTGCGTGTGCGATGTTTTAATTTCGTCCGGTCGCCGTTTAATTTACCGCCAACGATACTAAATCCGAGGCAAACGTCCGGCCGAATGCGACGCCTCACACTCCTTAAACTATTCTTCTTACCTTTAACATTTTCTTGAGTGAGACATGTTCGCTAGCATTCGTAGCATACCTGTGAACGATAACATGTTTATCGGCTAAACATTCCGAGCATTATATCTGCAGATTTCTTTATATACGATATATATTAATCATTTTTAGCCTTCAAGTCCATAACTATGTGTTCAGGACAGAATGCACCCAGAAGGTCATCGCGATCTGGCATTAATTATTCAGAACGACGCCCATTGGAAATGAATTTATAATCATTCAGTCATGCGTCACTTTACCAAATCGGTTAGTTCGTCTCAGACGAACTCAGCCTGCGCAATTTGTGAACGGAAGCGCCATTTGTGATTTTCGGCCGCAGGAAACGATTCGGCTGACAATGGCAGGAGTATAGGTGGTCGAGTGTCCGTTGAAATTGTCTGACACACGTACGATTTGTTTATCAATTTCCACTATTAATCCTCAAGTGGCGAAGCTTGAATCCAGTTGAAATTATTAGAGGGCTCAGAAAATACAAATACAAAATACAAAAAAGTATCAATGCAGGTAAGAGTTTGGAAGAATAAATTTATTTGGCTCAAACAAACTGGTATGAAAAATTGGACTTACACTAGTTATAAAATTCGAATATCTTCAAAAATATGTATGAGAAATTGATATGTGTGAATTCCTTTCTCTTATCCTATTGAATTTTTTTCTCTTATCCTACACTTATAATACAGCATTAATTCCTAAGCTTTTTCACACGTATGCACGTCACATATTAAGACCGTTTGCCATATGGTGAGTTCGCGTTTGTATTGAAACAGTATGCACCATGCCTGAAAAAAATTATGACATTTTACTTACTATTAACTATTTCTATTAACAAAGATATCGAATACGTGGTTTAGTAATAGGAACTTCTGTTTGAAAAGAAATGAATGATAATGTTATTTTATCTTTTCTACGAGGACTCTTTCTTTGATATTATTTTTTCTAACATTACATATAAAAATAGGAATTTGCTTAAAGACTATACTTTTCTGTACTTACACATTCGTTGGCGTCGAATCGTTAAAATACACCACCTCATTGCCGCTGTTATTCTCCACTAATTTGTTAAAGCATTTACGCGCCGGAAATGCCTTAGGATTTGTCACGGACTCTGCAAAGATTCTTGTGGATCTCTGATGGCTGCAGATGTCTTTGAATAAAACGTATAATTTTAGATAATCGTCTTTGGTAAGTACCGATCAATTATTCTCAACGTATGAACTGAATTTTGATTATGTATTCAAAACCAAAAATGCTGATTTCTTGTAATAGCTGAATGTACCAGTTCCTAATAATGATTCTGGCGTACCTAATATTCTAAACGAGTATTTCATTGTTCTCGAGAAAAGTGTAGAATATACTGTTTGTTTATTATTGCCAGTTCCCGCAGAGTTGTGAAAAGAATACCGTATCAAGTATATTTATTACGCAAAGTGTTTGATGTCCGAGGCAATAATTTTGATTTAGCCATTGATAGTGATTCTGGGATATCCCTAATATTCTAATCGAGTTTTTCATAGTCCCTGAGAAAAGTGTAGAGTATATTGCAATGCCTTGTTTAATATGTATTTATGCTGAACTTTGTTGCTTATGCATTTCGAAAGAAAAATGCTGATTTCTCAAACAGGTGAATGTGCTAGTTTTCCCGGAGCATTGCAAAAAGATCACCGTACCCAGTACGTTTATTATGCAAAATGTTTAATGTCCGAGGCAATAATTTTTATTGAAGAACTAATGTGATTCTAATCGAGTATTTCATGGTTCTCGAGAAAAGTATAGAGTATATTTGCGATTTATTATGTACTTATGCTATACTTTGTTGCTTACGCATTTCGAAAGAAAAATGCTGATTTTTCGAATCGGCGAATGTGCCAGTTCCCGCAGCGTTGCAAAAAGATCACCGTACCCAGTACATTTATTACGCAAAGTGTTTGATGTCCGAGGCAATAATTTTGATTCAGCAATCGATAGTGATTCTGGGATACCCCTAATATTTTAATCGGGTATTTCATAGTCCTCGAGAAAAGTGTAGAGTATACTGCGATTTATTATGTATTTATGCTATACTTTGTTGCTCACGCGTTTCGATCGAAAAATGCTGATTTTTCGAAATCGGCGAATGTGCCAGTTCCCGCGGCGTTGCAAAAAGATCACCGTACCCAGTATATTTATTACGCGAAGTGTTTAATGTCGGGGGCAATAATTTTGATTTAAGAACTAATAGTGATTCTGGGGTACCTAATATTGTAATTGAGCATTTCATAGTTCCCGGGAAAAATGTAGAATATATTGTGATACTTTGAAAACCGCCGTCAAGTGGCGACCAATAATAATCTCGCGATCCGTTCAAATATCTTAAGCTAATGCTTTATGAATTACATAGATGACTGGTTGTCAAGTTGTAAGTGGCGTGCTCGGTGTTCATTAAAATTCGCTACATTTTATCCCCGAGGAAACTTGAATGTGTTAACGACGTGTATTATGATTTACCTCCGCCAATGATTATAGGGCATCCTGGTTGAGGACTGACTCCCTTGTTCGCATAAAAATCGACGGTTCCCGTGTCGATAGGCGTACCGTAAAAGCCGCCATCCGTGTGAAGGATAACGACGTCTGCTGCGTCGGTTTGCTTAATGTGGCACGCGGAAGGATAAAACAGAGGGAACGCAGGATCTAATGCTGTGCCGAACAATTTCTCCTTGTAACAAAACTTTTTCTTCACTGCACCACAGTAGTGCTCACTTAATTTTGCAAACTTCCGGAACCGGAACTCAAATTCTTACTAACTCAACAATCTCGAGTGTCTAGATTTAGCAAATTTAAGTGGGCACTTCAAATCAACTAGGACATTGATAAATGTCTATGTTCTTCTTTTTAGATTAAATGTTTCCCAGCTGTAGTGTGTTATTAGTAGGCCGCGGATCTTTATGCAAAATAAAAATTGTATCCATTAATTGCAAGACATGGGAACTAAGTAAGAATTTATTTCTCTCTTTAGTGGTTTTATAAAGTTGTAAAAAATGTATTGATACTCTTATATTCTTGTGATCTTTTTATTGTTTGAAATTACACCCACCCATTTTTGTCATAAATGCATAAGATCCGCAGTCTAGTTGTTAGAAATCAATTTTAAAGTAAGAATGCTCTCTGTTTCGAGCATATCGTTTGCAGAATCAATTTTCCACGTACCTGTTATCCGTTTTAAAGTGTCGTTCATAGACCTGGCTACCTGGGCAGCGGCGTGAGCACCCAAAGAATGCCCAATTACGTGCAACCTGCTCAAATCGACCACATCGGCGAGCTTTAGCACAGCTTCAGCGATTGCCTTTCCAAACATCGGCATTTGGCTGGATACGTAAAAGTAATTAATGTTAAACGCCAGTTCGCCCCAGTCGACCACGAGAACGTTAACGTCTCCTCTGTCCAAATACGCTGCCAACACATAAATGCAAACGTGAAATCATTATTTCCACACGAATCATTTTTTCGAATCATTTTTCCAACACGAATCACAACACCTTTTGGTACAACTTGAACATTTTCGGCTTCTGGATCCTCCATGAATCCGTGTATGTAAAGTACGGTGTCCTTGTCAGGGACTATGTCCTTCGAAATGTTTCCTGGGTTTGTCAAACTGCTCTCCGTGGACGTGAAGAGAGAACTGTCGCTGAGAACAGCAATGTCATAATGCAAATAACTCGTTAAACTATAAACAGTCTTTTTCATAAAGAATTCTGGAAAGTTAAGAATTATATAGAACTTTACAATTCTTCTTTATAAAAAACTCGGCCAGAATGATACATAAATGTTTATTTGTTACGTCGGAAAAATGTATATTAAATGTATATTGTCTCTAAGAGAGAACGCGCATCTTATGCACTGCTCATTCTTCCTTGAAATTGTGACGCTTGCGTTTTACAAATTAAGTAGCGTTAAAGGAAACGTTCAATTATAAAATAATGACTCTAGACGTATGTCTCTTGAAGTATGTAATTAAATTTTTCTGAGAAGCAAGACTCTTCAATCCCCTTACACTGTTATTTACTTTTATTTACTTTCATGAACGATTCTATCTATGATTCGAATATAACATCTATAAAACGATAAGGATTTATTATTGAGCCAAACTGATCTAAATGAATCTCCATAATTCTTTTCCTATTAAAAGTATATGAAATGTTCAGTGTGTATGATAGTTAAATTTAAAGAATAGAACCCATTGGAGAAAAGAAAGTTTTAGTGGACCACGAACCCCTTGTAAACTTTTAGCAGAACTTTCTTAAAGTTGAAAGAGTTGTTATCGAGATCACCTGTAAAATAATTGACGACAATGATTGTCAGTATAACATATTTGTGTGAGAGAAAATTTCGGAGAACTTTGAACGTACATATTCCCGCGTCGACATAATCCTTGGCGATCAAGCAGAATAGTATACACAGGGAAGAGTATAATTTCGTCATTGTTGCGACGCTTTGTATTGCCGGTCAGAATGCCCACTACAAATTCGTCGAATTTGAACGTAACTTTTCCATCACGATGGTTTACGAGCGTTATGCGATAGATCGCAAGTTGTTGTCAATATATACAAACTGCCCACTCCATCGGACTGTTACGTAACGGTGAAGAAACGAAAAACAATGTTGTAGCGACCTGAGGCAATTGTGCAAATCTGTTACGTCGTTAGTGACACGCTAATAGTTACGAGCTTTAAGTGATAAGAAGATAAGGGTAACAAATAAATCGCGGGATCGAACGATTTGTCAATGAAATGTTGTGCATCTCTCTATCCTGTCTTCATTGCTTTCATAGTTTCACATTTCGATTGTAAAATATGAAAAAACTCCACAAAATCAAAACAATGCCATTTTGTATAATTGTCTACATTATCTTTGTGCTGTAATAAAAGTCAATTTGATACTTTTAATAATATTTAATTTAACAGTATGTCTACCAAATATGGAAAGCTTCCACAAAATGAAAATAGTTGAATTATTCAAATTGCAACTGCAAAGCTGTTTATTATTTTAGGAGATTGTTTAACTGCTTGGCATATCAAAAATGTTTGAACCTCGACAATGTCAACGATTTTCTGTTTCAGTCTCTATAAGTAGAAGTTGTTTCGCCAAAAAATAGGCATAAGCAGTGTTAATTAACGCAATTGAAACTTAGCTGTGGTCATCGATATAATCAAATATTAATTAGTGAATTGTGTCGCGTAGTGAATGGAGAACGCTTGTCAACAGCGTGGAGCTTATCGGCGCTGAAATCGTTGCTATTCTTGTCTATCGTTTTATTTCATTCAGGTGTAGCGGAATATGATAGGAATCGATTCGTTGCGTAATACGATCATGGTCAAACTTGGTCAACTTGCACGTGGTACTATCTTTTTACAAAGAATTATTTACATACTTGTCAGGCTGGAAATATGGATTGAAGTTCAACTATGCAAAAACAATAAGGTATTTAGCGTGACGGCAACAAGCATTACACGGCGCACTTAAATTTTATGGTCGCTGTTATCCGATTAATCTTCTGATAAATGAGACACGAATCCGTTACGTTTCAAAACAGATGCTGATGAAAGACCAAATAAACAAAATTGTTAAGCGAGCGTTCAAAATGAATTTGACAAATGCAATTACTTAAATTATATATTTGTTATTGGTTTCTGGGAATTGGTAAATGAAAAGCAATTTCTAGTTACATCGGTGCACGTTAAGTAATTATCAGCATAGGAGAATAGGGGGCGAAACAATGAAAGAACATTTCAGTGCACAAACGAAATTACTTTGCAATAGCGTCAGCCTTAACTGGGGCAAAATTGTTACGTGTGTTACGTACATGTTGTGCACAGTAGAGTTTCGTGTAATGCGGAAGAGAATTTACTTACTTACGTAATCGTCCTTGAAACTGTTCAGCATATTAGATTCAACGTACATATTCGAACCATTGAGGAAAGAATTTCTCTCATCTCTTGATAAATAATATTTTTATTATGCATAAAGATCCAATGCACGCTGGAATCAATGAATTAAGAATTCAGCCGTAATATACTGCCAGTTTTATTAAAATATTCAATGCATTATTTTCCATTGCAAGAAAAATTCGTGCGAACATTATTTCTTTCTTACCCTTTATCGATTTCGAGTTTTTAGTCAGGTGGAAGAATTTCTCGGGGAATTTTTCAAAAGCGTGTTTCCAAAATTTCTAACAAGCTTCACGGGTTGAGATACATATGTTCATCGACAATATGTACATATGCGACTTCCCGCGGTGTTATCTACATCCGCCTACAAATGATCGATTGCGTCGCTGAAAGATCAAGCGGAAAAATTGTATTTTCACTTCCGGTAGACAGCGTGGGTGACCCGCGAGCCGGACGCGTCATGGGTTCAAGTTATGAGAGACTTCTCGGCCCTGTTAATTGACTCTTCTGGATCGACCGATATTCGTCGGTTGAATAAAACGTTTCCCTCGTGGGCGTTCGCAGATTAGAGCGACACGTGAATACCGGCGAATACGTGCAAGTCTAGCGTGAAACATTGACCATTAATAATGGCGTGTAACGAGTATAGTTTAAGCGCGGGTACCGGCATGTCTTCCTCCTACCAACTTATGCTCTCGTAGGTTTAAACATCTGCATCCCGATGTCGTGATATCACGCCAGCTTCGGTTCTACATACAGGGTGGCATACCAAGAACAGGTTACATTAACCTTCTGCAGCCGGAGCTATATTAACTTGAAAATTAAACATTCCTTCCGATGTAGAATAATTCCATTGTACATAATTCTTTTCATTTTATGCTAAATGTGTAATAATTGATTAGGTACCAACATATTTAATAGTATAAACAATATTGTGAATAATACACAATTATAGGTACAGCAATTTTTAGTGGGGACTCCGAGTTACCCCTCGACTGCTAAGGGTTAAGGCAATATTATAAAAAGAAATTAATCAAGTGGAGTCGTCAAAAATAAATAGAATCTTTATGTATAATACAACTCTTCTTTTTTAAGTCAAATAAGAAAATGTAATTCAGTAATTTTAATAAATCCGAAATAATATAGCAATATCCTTAAATTCTTCTGATGTCTTTACAATTTTGTATTTCATAATTGCATACTTCATTCTCGTTTCGATCAATTGGGATAAAATCGATTTGAGTTTCGCTACCGGAAGTAAGTACCGGATGTCCAGGATTTTTGTCGTCGATTGGAACCAATTAATCCTTGTCATAACACAGTTTTTGTACTAGACAAATAGAAGAAATTGAGGTGGCATGCTTCTGGCAAACTGCACCGTACCGGTATCTGCCTACGTAGATAGGTGGGCTGGCGAGTAGGTTGTTTGTGTATTCAGTACAATACGCTCTTGACTCGAAGAATTTATACATGTGTGAAGTGAAAGACGAATAGACCTGCTTTTTCAAAAGGGATTATTTTTTCGTTCAAAATGTTGTAACTTCGTGAAAGAACATCGCACAATATTCGTTTTGAACCTTCTGCTTTCAAAATCCATTATTTATTTATAAGTTTTTTTTACACTGTAAATCAATTGTTATTTTATTCCTGCTTCCCGCAATCAATGCAGAATATTTATATTTTGCAGAAAGATCCGCAGTCTAGTCATCACTCTTCGAGACACCGTAAAATTTTACGCATCGAAACAGCTGGACTGAAGTTAGCTAACAAATCTCAAATAGCTAGCTATAATTGTGCTACACATAGACAGTGTCCCGATAATTGCATTGTATCAATTAGCCCCTTAGAAAATGTGCACGATATAGTAACTACATGAAGAAAATTTTCTATCGACACCAATTTCGTACATTGCCAAACAAATTGCCAAATAAATCGAGCGGCGAAAATCGAAAAGTGAAGAAGTGAAGTAGTATTTGAATTTATCTTCGCGATGATTCGCGGCGAGTAACGCGGCGCAACTTCTGCGAATCGGCGTATAATTCTAATCCCAGCACGAGTCAAATTCGAGGCTGCCGCGTAATTTTTACAACATCCGGTGGACGGGCCCAGCGTGTTCGACTAATCCCCACGGCGACAAATCTCGAATGACGTTCTACGTAGTACCACCGCGGTGGTAAATGCCGCCGCAATAAAATTAGGCTACCACGTATAATGTGTCCCGATGCGCGCTGTGATTTCTCATCCCCCCGCGAATTATCTCTGGCAATTCTCGACTACGCGCAACGCATTAGTCATGTTTCCTTGGAGGGAGGGGATCTGACTTATATTCATCCACGTAATCCTTTTCCATGCGATCAAAGATCGCCAACCGTGGCCCGAACACGGTGGTATCTAACAGCGTCAAGAAAAATCCTTGATAACAACAATTCTTCCATATGTTGCAAAAGTTCAATCATCCAGATTTAACAATTTCATCTGTAGCAGTATACAGCTAGGGTGTATCATCTAAGAGTATCCATTTTTTAAACATTTCCAATAATACCACGAAAACTTGTCCACAAGTTTTTGTAAACAAATGTTCAAAAATCAGTTTCTTTAATAAAAAGTCGAGGTTAACTTAGGCTTTTAAAATGGCACCATGTATTCAACTACACAAATTCAAAGTATTTTTGAAGACACACTAATTGGAACAAAAACTTTTCTGTCTATTTGAAACATTTCTATCTTGAAAAAAATATTCCAATAAGAAGAAAGGGTTTGAGAATCAATATAAATTTCATACAGGTCGAATTGAAATCAAGAAATTCATTAATGAATTCATGAATTAACAAGTTAGCTGAATGACACAGTAATTGGGACAAGTACCCTATTTGAACAATAACCAAACCAAGAACTCTAATGACCACGAGGTTATTGAATGTCATCGAAAATTGCTGGTATTGTGAAATGCTAACATTTTTCACTTGAAAAAAATATTCCAATAAAAATAAAGAGTTTGGGAATCAATATAAATTTCGTACAGGTCGAATTGAAATCAAGAAATCCATTAATGAATTCATGAATTAACAATTTAGCTGAATGGCACTTTATGAAGAAATTTGTTGGGTGAAATATAAAACAGCGAAGGATTAGAAGAATTTAAGAATATCGTATTGTTGTTTTAAATGTAAAAATCTTAATATTCTTAATAATGTAAGAATCATTAAGGGATGTAATAAATCATTAAGGGATGAAATCAATTTTTATTTTATTCCTGTTTCCCACAATCAATGCAGAACATTTTTATTTTGCATAAAGATCCGCAGTTTATTGATGAATAACAAAGAGGTTGTTGAACATGATGGAAAATTGCTATTGACACAAGGGTTCGATAAAATGCCGCGTTGCGCCCTGCTCGAATTAAAACAGACGGAAGAACGTCTTCAGCGTTGCCATCTGTTCACGGTGCGCGTCCCCTTGGTAATGACCGCGAGAGAGCCAGGCGACTCAGTTCGCATTTCTTCTGCGTTCGAGTAACACAGAAACGATCCGTGCACTTCCGGCCGGCGATTCACAACCTGGGAGGCGAGTCAGTCGGTTGAATTAACTTAAGCTAACGCCTCGTTTGCCCCTTGTGTACGTGCTCGCGGGGACCGTGGCCGACCGGAGATGGTAGCTGAGAAGAAGAAGAAGAAGCGGACCCAGTTGGAAAGGTGAGGATGGGGATAGAAGGTAGGGGACAGGGGGGCCCGATCGGGCACGCGGAGGGGCCCGACAGAGCCACCACCGGCAATAAAGCAACAAGACAATGACGGTGATTTACGCGGTCCTACGGCAAATGGGCTTACCTAGATTTTTGCGCGAACAGCACGCGTCGGCGAGAGAACAGAACAGAGAAGGGAGCGATTTATTAATCTCCCCTGCGACATGTACGCAGATACGATGAGACCAGGTGTTGGGCGTTATTTATTTAGTTTATAACGCCCGAGACCCACCGCTACGAATGGCTTCGAGGCAACGGAGTTTTCTTGCGTTCTTATGTAATCGACGGAGTCGTTTGGAGCACCCTTTTTTCGAAGGGAATGCGCAGTAAATATTAATCCTTTCGGTACGAATGCTGCTATATCCCGGGCGCGAGCCTAGCATCGAAAGTTATAAAAGAATTGCTTCGTTATTTAGTTGTAAATTTATTTAATTATTCTCCCCACGTATGTAGACGATTCACATATAATCTAGTTCTTTAACACCTGTCGTCGTATGATTGGAAGAATTAAGGATATGTCTATTACAACCGTTTTCGGGTTCTTGCACACTATTAACCAAACAAATTGTCTCCGCACTCTACCTTCTTAAATTCCAAAATTTCCTTCTATTTAAGTAGAATCTATGATCAATTTTAAAGCATCTCCCTTTCCGGTTGTGTGTTCTGGGTTAGATATGGGTAACTCGTCTTTGTCCGATAACTTATCGCACATGGAGTCACGACAGTCTCAATCCAGTTGGTTTTAGGCGCGGCTTATCACGGTTGGCGGACGAGCCTGACAACCGTTAATTCCGTTGCCAAGCGGATTATAATAACGTCTGGTATTAAACTGATGAGTACATCTTAAGCGTGCGTAATGTAGGAAAATGATTTATCGACGACGGTCCCGCCGTGAATTATGACAACTGGAGGTCAATCGACGCGGATTAACGCACGGGTGATTTGCTTCGGACCATTTCTATGTTACATTTCATGAATAGGATTATATGCATTTATGATGGAAATGGGTAGGAGACATTTCAAACAAAGAATTCTATAAAGAAAGCAGGAGCATATAAATTGGTTTATTGAAAAACCTTAAAAATGAAGAATTCAGTCATCGTTTTATATATTTTATTGATATTGTGAAAAGAAACTTGCTGAAATAAATTCAATGATTGATTAAATAAATTTAATCGAGTTTGAAAACGCAGCGAATACGCGTGCTATAATGAGCACACGTCTGACACGTCTGATCATGATCAACCAATTCTACTTCCTGCATATACTAAAACACGCAAACCGGACGGATCTTCGAGCTCGATTTTCTCGAAAACGAGAGGTGAAACGAAGAAATTCCTTTTCTCGATTTATGTTATGTATCCTTGTTGAACAAATTGATTAATTCAATTAGTGGCTGGAACAATGTTGGATGTGAGATTTCCTTAAGGTCTATTAGCTTTTATTGTTTTCCCATCAAATCCTGCTGTGCTGTCAAATTTGTAATTTGTATCGTCCAATGTTGTTCGTTATTGCTAATTTAATTATCGAATTGTTGGTTGGAACAACTTTGGATGATACAAAGTGCAAATTTGACAGGGGAGCAAGATTTTATGGGAGAACAGTAAAAGCTAATAGATTTTGAGGAGATCTTACATCGAAGTTGCTGCAGCCACCAATTCAATTGTAAAATTGACAAAGAAGAGCTAGCCCATATTTAGATCTGGACTCTGTAACGGATCGCGTGCGACACGGAAGTGTCTAACATGGCACAGGTGCTTCGGGAAATTGGGGTTCCGAAAATACACGAATGTTCGGTCTATTCTTCTGTCTGGACGGTGGTGAAAGGCCGTGACATCCTTGCCAGTGGATAAACGAAGAAATAGCACCGACATGGTCCTCGATATACCGTTAACCCAACCCAACCCAACACCAGGGAAGCTCTCTCTTTCTCACCGTGCCCGGAAAGGGAGAAAGAGAGGAAGGTCGCGAACGATATCTACGACATGCCGATTCCGCATGAACGGGCAGAAAATACGATGCTGTGTCGTTCCCCTCGGCCAACCCTTCCACGACCCCTCTGGCTCCCCTCCTCCTGCCCCCGCGGATAGTTCGAGCGTATTTATTACCCAGGAAACAAAACGGCAAGTGCACGGTAGAGGCTCATTTGCAAGATCTACCTAAATCCACCTCGTGGCCGCGGCGCCTCGCCGGCGCAACGCCAAGGTTGCCGGTCTTAATGGACGCCGATCAGGAAATATTTATCTTTGTTAGCCTGGTTGCTTCGCGCAGAACTGGACTGGATGTCGCGTCACGTGCGCTACCGGAACAGCACGTGCTCGTTGGCCTATCCTCTGCGCTGGCTTTGAACGATCTGTAAACATTAGACTGCGGATATTTATCTAAACTGAAAACTGTCTGCGTAAGGTGCAGTAAGATAAATGCATCAGTAATTGACGTTGTAAGGGTAAATGACCGTGAAAACACGTGAAAAATAATTTTTCTGGACATAATAATCTTCCGAAGAAGGCGCGATAGAGAAATATAATTTATCATATTAATTAACCCCTTCCCCTACAACAGAGGTTCTTAAAATGTGGTCCGCAATGACAAGTCCGCAATGGTAATTTTGACATTAACTTTGCATTCCTTATTTCAATAATTAATTCATTATTGAGCCAGAAATTAAGTCTCAGGAACGACGTAAAATGCCTAGGGTTGGGATGGGGACCGCAAAAAAATGTTGTTCAAGAGGGGGGCCTCGAACTATATAAGTTTAAGAAGATTCTGAACAGAGTCTAATAAATATGTGTGATCAACATATGGTCAATTAGTAGTTTTCTCGTTTTCAAGGATGGTCAACTTCTGACACAATTATTGAATTTTCAAAAATGTCTATAAAATTTGAACGATACAATTATTTTAAAATAGTTAGCTTTGTTACATCGAGTCTCTCCATTTAATAAAGGATAAAAGGCATTTACTATTATTCACGCAGAGAATTTTTCTTAACTGGACAACTATTGCTGCTTTTACCTTAATATTCATAAATTCTCTTAATGTTTTCAGAGTTTCGAATTCGAGTGAAATTAAAGTTGTTTCGAAAAATGGGTTAGAAAAAATGATTATAAAAATATATTTTTCCTTAGAATTAGAAAAGTCGAAAATAGTGCAGTAATATTCATAAATTCTCTTAATGGTTTCAGAGTTTTGTATTTGAGTGAAATTAAAAATTGTTTCCAAAATTGTGTCAGAAAGAATGATCATAAAATGAAAAGAAAATTATAAATGTTGCTACAGCTCCGATGTTCTTTACAGGATGGTAGTGAAGGTCGATGCAGCTTCTTGCTCGGATATCATCGTACAATTTTAAGAAACCCCGGCGCGAACGTTATCCTCATTAAGTGACAGTAATTATAAGAAGGTTGATCGTCGGCGGCAGCTATTTTATAATGGTAAGCGTAATCGCAAGTATTTCGCGGGATGCTCGACAAGAAAACCAGCCGCGGACTGCAGTTTAGTTGGAACAGAACGATTAGGCTCGGGAAACGACACCTCGGCTTCATTCTCGGACAGGTTGTAGTAAGCTTTTGCTTTCCTTTGACGCGCGGCTCGGCCGGTGAGGACGAGAGAACCAAGTGCAATGCTCTGTTGAACGTCTTAACCGGTTGCCTTGGAAAAGCTTCGGAATAATGGCCACTCAAGATACTGCGCGATTACCGCTCGACTGTCACACCCTCATATTCTTTCGACTTCTAGGCGTGCCGTGCCTTCTGTAATACCTTTTGTTCCAGGCTCCAGTTCGGTATAAAATCGACATCGATTCTAGAATGCCCGCCGACCTATACTGGAAGTCAGAGGTGCGCGAGTACCCGAAGATATCGGGTCTAGAGAATTAAATGCGTTAAAACACTGTATTTCCATCATGTTGTTTATTATTTTGATAAAATTTGATGGACCGTATACCTTGTGAGTACAGAAAAAATATCTACCAGAAAAGAGGGGAAAGTCCTGAGTAACATGCATTTTATGCATTTATGACAAAAATGAGTAAGTGTAATTTAAAATAGCAAAAACAGAAGAATTTTAGACATATTAAGAAAGAAAATGAAAATTTTTATTTTGCTTGAAGATCCGCTGTCTACTTATGAGAAAAAGGAAATGATACTTGTTGCATTACATTTACTGGATTATATCAGGTTATTAAGTATGAAACTTGAAGAATAAAACACAAATTTCAAGCACATTTGTCAAGTTTCATACTTAACGACAGTATATTGTCTGGGTTGGTCTGAAGAATAATACTCTCCTCGTAGTACCAGAGGTCGAGCAACGTAAACATTGAACCCATATTTTTGCGTATGTGCAGGTTACTCAGGACCTGTTGCTCTGCAACATATCTGCGATTCAGTAAACTCGGACTTGAGGTCCCCTTTTCTGCATATTCACAGAATAGAGGATAGCTTCTGGGCGGACCTGTCAGTTTCGATGTTCGCATTGGTTTCTAGCGAGTGGTGCCGTGTTGGCTGACGTTCCCCAAGTTGGCTTGACATAAGAGGGACCCAATCGTCGGCCGCATCCCCTGCGCGACTCGGGCCGCTGGAAAACGGGTGTAAGCGCGTGTTGTTGGCGCGGTATTCGACGCAGCCGGGGACCCGACACGCCGCGCCGCGGAATCATAAACACGAGCAAGGAGGCCAGGGAGTCGATGTGGGTGCGCCTTTCACATATGGTAAGGACGTTCAGTCAGTCGGATGCTCGGTGCAACGAGAGCCGCCGGAGAAAATGAAGGTGGATTGGCAGGGGTTCTTCGGGCTAGCATGAGAAGAGAAAACATGAACGAGGAAAGAGGGCCCCGCGCGTCAGATCGGCAACCGGCGAGCGGGTGCGCGAGCGAGAGGCAACGGGGACGGGACAGAGCGGGATCAACGGAGACAGGGCGAAAAGAGGGAGAGAGTGATCCCGGGCAATAGTAGTAGTATTAGTATAGTCGGTGGTTATAGTAGTGGTAGCAGGAGCACTAGGTAGTTGTAGTTGTGAGGTAGTAGGGTGTACCTTACTCCGGTGAGCGGAGGCCACTGTCAGTTCTCCCGAGACCATAGGCTCGAGCCATCGCGAGATCTCCCTCTGACGATTATCACTCCACGACGATCCGCAGCAACGACTCGTCAAGCTGTTGCTTTGGACGTCGCCCGGACGTTCCTAGGTAATCCGCGGATTCCGCGCGCGCACAACTACCATCGGGAGACTTAACTGGCCCAAGGACGCTCGCTGGTGGCTACCCTCGCGAACCCTGCCGCCAAAATACGACACAGCTCCCTCGGTTCGAACATCATCCCCCACTCGAAACGGGAGCTGTTTCCTTGAGTCGCGAAACCGGCCGATAGCGTTGGACCAATGGTTCCCGCGAACGCGTTCACCGTGACAGCTTCGTAGCTACGCGGTGTCCTTGCGCAGGATTCGCGGACACAAACCTGGACGCCAGGTCCGCCTATACGCCGAGACATTTCGAGGCTACCGAAACGAGCACGTGGAAGGACGAGAGTGTTTCTGTGGGATTTCGCGCACACGTGAACGGAAGTAGGTGACTAGCATAGTTGGTTCTGTGGACTAGTGTTGAAGTAGTGGGAACACCGCCTTCGGCTGGCTACTGGCCGACCAGAGCTTCCACTTGGGGATACAGGTAGGGATTAGCGTTATAAATACTCTATTTGGACTGCTGCCAACTGCCAGTTCTCCACCACTTGTTCGACATTTCACTCTACTACTACACTCATACTCTGCTTTGTAATTCTTATATTTTCTTGACGCTTCGTGGTCATCGGATTTTCTACACGTTTTTATTTTTGCATCGAATTTGAGTGCGAAAGCGAGACGGACTATTTTGATCATTCTACTTGATTACTAATTTCATACTTTATTGCATAAAGTATTTTATGCACTATTTTATTTTATGCTTATTACATATTACCCGGAAACCTAAAATTAAAAATTTTTTTGTTTACCGGGAGTAACTGTTCATTTTCTTCTATAAAAAAAATTTTAAGATATTTGCACTTTTATGTTATACCGATAAACCTACTAGATACGGCCGTTAGGCAACGCGTTAATGGCATACTTGAAGTTGTACTTTGTGTCGTCCTTTTTGTCTTTCATTCAGGAAATTCTTCCCCTTCAGGTATTTATCATAGTTAACGACATACCCGCCTGAAAGCGAAAGTTTTAGTCAGTGTGCATTCACCAGATAGTTATCTTTGTAACTTATGGTGGAAAGTGTAGACAGAAGCTGATGAATATTTTTTACTGCAATACCTGGACGTCGACCTTCGTTTAAATCGGAAGTACTTTCCCTCGTTTTTGAAAATTTCGAATCGACGTAAGTAGCTCGATCGTTACAATTCAGCCTTGCTCGGAGAACCAGCTTGTTTCCATCGAACCCACCAAACGGGTCGCAAGACTTGATTATCCTAATCGTTCCCTAATCTTTCCTATCTCCGTGCGTAATGCGACTGCGGAACTTGCAGAGCTGTAAACAAAACATTTTTATGGATTTTCACTTTCGTTGGAGCAATCTAACCCTTCGGGGGTGAATATTGTGAATCATTAAAGAGAGAGAGGCTACGAGTCTTCATTTAAAATAAAAATATCTTTATTAATTGTAAGATTCTTTAAAATCCCCTTTACGAGGACCTTCCGGATCTGTAAATAAACTTGCGGATTTTATGCACGCGTGAAAAAGATGGATGGATAATATAGAAAGTTGGAAAGAGATAAGATGAGCAGGACATTATTTTGACATTTTAACACTTTCACTTTCAACATTTTCAATAATTGTGCTGTACCAAAAGAAAGCATAGAAATTTTCTTCTAGAACCTTCCATAGAAGGTTTCATTAAAAAGTGTTTAGCCATGTACCATAGATTTTTCAAAATTAATTAAGACGATTACAAGAGGACATATGTTTCAATGTAATAACGATTTCTCACAATTGGAGAAGTTTTTTTTTATATAAAGATGCGAAGAAGGTAACTCCGTTACCAAAAAATGTGCATCCTCTCGCCGGTTGGTAACGAAAGCGAAAGTCGACGAGATCCTTCTGGTTGAACCACCGCGAAAGGATTCGACCTGTCGATTAAAGAAAACGCATATGGCGAACGAGAGGAGACAGGCGCGCGCCACGAATACAGATGTAAATCGGGAATACGTGAGCAGTTCTGTTTGCTAATTGTAAAAAGATAGGCTAATACCCGCGGCAAGCGTGCCGAGTATCTCTGGAATGACGAAGCACCGCCTGACATTAAAGTTTGCTCTCTCTCTCTCACTCTCCTTCTCTTTTTCTTTCTCTCTCTCTCTCCTTCTCTTTCTCTCTCTGGTACCATCACTCGGACGTTAGCCAACGATTACACGCGGCGTTATAGCCGTGTGGGTGAAGTTCCATAGGTAGAGAATGGCGATTTGTCAGTCAATTTCTTATCGGATTAGAGGCATTTAACGTATGATTATGCGTACACCCTTTCTAGGCACAGGTGCAGCGTTCCTAATCTCCCTTCATTTAACATGCTGCCCTTTGCCACATGCCATTCTACTAATAGTGAAGCCAATTCTTCCTCCCGGTACCCCGGGGAACGATGTATTAGCATCGCTATACCGGGGCCCCGTGACAGCGGCACCGATAACGCCTTCGCCGACTGGTTTTTTCGCGCGATCCGAATCCGATAGCAAGCGGGGATCGCGAATAATGAATTCGCGGCGCGGAAACCAGCTGATTGCGAATTCCCCGGAAACCCACCGCGCCGGTGAACTTGAAAACACGCCTCGCGACCGGCACACGTGAAATCGACGCTGTTTCGATAGTTCAAAGGCCCTCGACCCCCGCGTAATCTGAAATTGAAATCTGAAACGACTTTGTTGTTCACACACTGTTGCACACTGTTCGAGGCAATGCTGGAAAGTCCAACTTTCGAGATGTGAAATCTAAAACCATTTTTGTCGTGAAACATAAGTAACATATAAGTAATAATATAATTTTACCCACAATTTCTATTAAACGTATGAATTTATTGTTAAAACTGAAGCCTACAATCGAATATAAAACTCGATACGTTTCCTGAAACACGTGCTATTGTTATTTATTTTTGCAAGTTACGTTTAGTAAGACCATTTATACACCACCAATTTTTTTTTAGATTATTAACAATATGTCCCAGTGTTTTATGTTACATATTTATCAACTTTGATTCGAGTTTTAAAAAAAGTATCTTTCCGATTTTCTTGAACATAGGTTAGTCAGTAATTATACAAAAAGTTTTGTATTTAAAAAGGAATAAAAATCATTTTAATTTTTTTAACAAAATTATCTCCGAAAAATGAATAGAAATGTAATCTTTTACATACATATAAACACAGTAAGCGTATAGAACGGAGTCTCGTGATAAATGATCGTTTATTGAGTGTCGGTTTGATTGCGGCAAGCTGTTAAATGCCATAGACATTTTAAGGCGCGTTGAACCGACAGTAAACGCGCCTTAAGTATTAAGTCCGATAATCGGAACGATAATTTTGCACAGTATATTTCACGCGTGCGATTCTCGGTTTACGTTCAAACTTGCCCAACCGTTTTTACGGTCCGTTTGAACGTTAAGAAGATTTCGAAAGGCGCTCCATGAAGGGGAACACAACAATTACCTATTATAATGGACTATTTCGCGGTCTTCATCTGCCGACAATATGATTGCAGTTAATGCGGTAATTGCCCCGGTGTTACGCGTCTCGTGCGTTTAAGCGAGCAACCCAGTGACACGTTTGCGGCGTTATTACCGTAACGGCGCTAATTTTCGATTGTGCACACGTGAACACCTGCCCCGTGGCGGCCGATTTGCGCAAGTGTCCTCAACCTTTCGCAGATTATTCGAGATGCTACAAAAACACGTTTCTCGGGAAAATTAAATTCCAATCTCGATTCCTCTTTCGAAAATTCCTCGACGCAATCGTAGTCGGTAAATGCATGAGTGAAAAATAAAATGGCAATATATTAGAAGAATCTAAGAATGTCACAATTTGTATTTTGTATAAAAATTCGCAGTTTAGTTGTCACTTTTTTAACTAGTTACAATTGCAATGCTCTGTTAAATGCACTCCTTTTTCGGTTTGATCGTGAATGAAATTTCTAAAGAATATTCATAGGCTGCCTAACTTTCCATGAGACATAATTTAAATAGCAATGTGCATGAAGTTAATTTTATTGTTTTTACCCAAAATACTGGTAGAGAACTTTATGTAAAATAAAAATTTTCTACCTTATAACTATGACTGCGGATTCTATGCATTTATAACAAAAATGGGTAAGTCCAATTTAAAAAGGTTTGGAGGCGAAGAGACTTTAGGAACACGAATGTATTATTTTCAATCCACTAATATATCCACTAGTATATTTTCAATCCACATAAAATTATTAAAGAAGGAAAGAACTTTTTCCTTGGCCTGTGTTTTATAACAAATTGAAATAGGAACATAGTGAAATAGGTATTTATTGTCTTTTTTAATATGTTTCATGGATTAAATATAAAGCAACAGTATTCCTCTAATGCTTTTACAGTTTTAAATCGCGACTGCCCATTTTTGTCACAAGCACATAAAGGTCGGCAGTCTAGGAATGATTGTAAAAACAAATGAAAAATAGAACGACAATTGGTGCCGAAAGAAAAAGATTGTACATACACATACGAATTCTTTGTTACTGATGCGTAAGTATGAGGAAGGAGACGCCTGTTTCTCTTTCCCTGGAGTCTTTGAATAACACTCGGAATAATAAAGATTCTCGAGGTTCGAAATCAATCTTCCGGCAAGATTCTCGTCGACTGTTTGCACGTAGTTAACACGTTAGGCCAATGAATGACAATAATTTACGGGGTTGACCTTCGCGCCGGTGCTGCATTGTAACACGTACACCGTTTAGCCGGTGAACCAGCTCTACTGGTTTCTAAGTGGTGCCGCGTCCAGGAAAACCGACCCGTCTGTTCTAATCGGGTTTCCTCTCGCAGCCTCCTGTACAGCTCGCGTGAGACACGTATCCACATTCCACATTCCGCCGATCGTCATCGCCGGTTTACTTTTCCGCTCGATACATTGACCGAATGATGTAAGAGCCTCGCTGCCTGAGAACTGCTTCGATGAGTTCGCACGATCCTTTTTCTACCCGCCGTTCAAATATGACCCTGCTAAACAAATTACGCGAATTCAATTCGATCAAAGATATTCGACTAGACTGGTGGACAAAATTATAAATAAACTTGTCTACAAAATATCAGAAATTCTTTAATGATCTTAATTTGTGCAATTTTCAAATTTCAGAAATAATCTTTTGATTTTGTTCTGACGTTTTTCCCAATTTTCTCGGAAACCGTTTGCTTTGCGAAGAAATCTAATGGGACATGGAAGATGCAACCTGTCTAGTTCTATAGGTTTTGTTTAATATATAGACTGCGGATCTTCATGCATTTACAGTTTATACAAATTTTCCAAAAATACTGGAGCATCAAATTCGACAGAATTTAGTACGATTTTTATTTATCCTGAATCTACAAATGTTATTACCAATGAAAATAGGATTTCACTTGGTATCACTTTCTTAAAATTTTTCTACAAAAATTGAAAATTGCATAAACATCCGCAGTCTACTAATATACTTTTCGATACAGTCAATAATTTAGAAGATATTCGATTTTGAGAGTATTTGATTAATTATTTCAATGTTCATAGGCCCGGGGGCACGTTTTCCCGTTCAAGCTGACACTTTGCATTTGTTTTTTTATTAATTGGAACAACCCTGGGGATGCCACAAAAAAATTTCGGAGATAAGACCCACCATATGCAAGTTCGGATCTGCAAATCTGAATGGAGGATTTGCAACGAAGTATCTCATCTGCTCGAGCGACCGAGCAAACTCAGCGACTCGTTATGGGTGCGTCTTTGAGGACGGTGATGATCATAGACGTTCGAAGCAATTATTATTTAGTACCAGCATAAAAAGCAACAATGTGTATTTCTAACCGTGTCGCATTCCTCCCGTGAGTCATCCTTCCGGTATTTATCTCGTTCGGCGATGAAGTCCCTTCACTGTGGGATTCATTAACCCTTGAACAGCGGACCATTTAATAACTTCGCGAAGAGTCCAACGGTGATAGTGCCTTAACTCACACTGTAACTTCTTCTACACATAGTTTCGCATTAGTTTCAGTGGTACTAAGCATGCGTCAGTCACGAACGCATCGCATCGGGAGAAACGAGTGACATAAGTCGTCATAGGTCAGACATTACTGCGTCTCGCATTTTTTCTTTCGTATTCGATCTTCCCTCGTGGTAAATAATATTGTCAAGTATCATTGTATTATTTTAGCGGAAGATTGTACGTGGATCGTTAATGCGGAGTTAGTGTTCGATACTTGTTTATTAATACATCTGGTAGGTATTTTATTGAAGTGCTTCGGCACTTCAAATGAAATTGAATCGTTGTGTGTAATTTAAAAATGATATTAAACTTTTTAAAAGTCTATACATGTTCAGTTATTTGACTTATTATTATTAACACTAATCAGTTCAGTTCTGTTTCGAGGCAGAATGTTCCTGGGACAGATGCAATTTCAGGTATATCAACAAAATATTTTTCTGAATTTCTGTGATTTTCGGTTTGGCAGTTTTCGATATTTATAATATTTGCGACAATTTCGAGGGAGCTCAAATTAATCTACTACACTACGGTTCACCCGTTAAACCCAGTTGTAGTACGAGCAAAAATAAACAGCTTCATTAACTAATGGTTAGACTGCGGATCTTTATGAATTTCTGAAGAAATTGGTGAAATATAAAACGGGGAAAGATTATAAAAATTCCAGAATGCTGTAATGTTGTTTTTAATGTAACAAAGTCGTTCAGGGATCAAATCAATTTTTATATTATTCCTGCTTTCCGCAATCAATGCGAAACATTTTTATTTTGCATAAAGATCCGTACTCTTAATCAAATTATTCGAACCATATCAGCATGAGTGAATAAGTTTTAAATAAAGGTTTAGCTGCACTGAATTCTTATGTAATCTGAATGTAATACGAGATGACTGTCGCTCCAGGAAAATTTCTGAAGTTCAAGCTGATGAAAATCGGAATTATTTTGGCACCAGCCTGATATGTTGAATTTTTGGGATATTTGTGAAATGGTGTTCCGGGGGTACGGGACGCCATAGGGTGTCCAGACCGGAATTTCTTAAAATAGATCGGAACCAACGAAACGTCATCGGCGACTCTGTCCCTGTTCCGTGTCCTCAAAGCAAGCACGAGCACACGTCTCCGGCACACCGAATCGTATAAGGTCAGATCAGGTTCGGTATCCTTCGTCGATCACCCACGCCTGTTGCCTACACCCATTGTCCGGCGTAGGAAGGTCGTTTTCGAGGGAACAGGTTCGCGTTAAGCTGTGGAATTCCCCGTTTCCTGGAAACCGACCGCTTGACGATGTGACGCGATTTTCAGATCGCGATGCTCACGCCATTTGGCAGAACCGCTCGCTCTCGACGAGATGGAAGATTGCTTCTATCTGGTAGCCAGTCCTGCCTTGTTCAATAATCAACCATCTGTGTAGAAACGAGTTAAATGTGCTGCTCCAGCTGCTGCGGCTGCTACTTCGTGCAGCTAGCAACATCTGCCTGCGAGAGTTACTTTGAAATGGTAACTTTCTTGCTTGGTCAGCCTCCCAAGACTTCGGACGACGAGGTTCTAGACAGGAAAGCTGAATCGTGTTGCGGTAGATGCGAAGCTTCAGTCGGTGACTTGTTATTGGAATCATCGAGTTATTAGGTCGTTATCGTCACGAGAAAAATACATTGTTCAACCCTTGTGTACTTTCAACAGCTTGTTCCTCGAAAAATATCACAAAATTTCTGTGAATGTCCTTGCTAATATATTAATTTATAGTTTTAAACTGAAAATTTCTGCAAATATGTTGGATACAAAAAGGTTTTAAATAATCTATATGTGTAATGTCGAAATCAGGATGATGTGGAGGATTGCACGAGGATTAGGTCCATTAAATCTCTGCATTATTCGCTCGAGTTGAATGTTCAGTTCGGCACAGAGAGGGTTGAAAATTGTGTTCGACGGCGCGGCGGCAGTGTAATCGTTCCGGCGGTGGTTGTGTGCAGAAGGGTCGCGCGTAGCACGGCATTCCTCTGCCTAATTTCCCAGGGATCCTGGCGCATAGAGTCCTGCTGAAGGAGGATGGTCGCGGGCCGGCGTGGCACGGCGCAGCGTGTCGGTCACTTTGCATCGGGTTACGGCGGTAAAGCACGTTTAATTAGAAGTGCAGAAGCCAGCAGCCCCCCCTGACCAGTATCACGGCAGCTTAGCAGCGAGCAGTCGTAATTTAGCATCGCGTTAGGCTGATTTTACAACCTGACAGAGGGAGCTCTGAAAACGGTGGACCGTTTTGCGGCGGCTTCAGCCAAGCTGAAGCAAGGCTGAAGCAAGGCAGAAGAAGGCTTCAGCAGCGAAGAGGATCGCGCCCGAGGTGCACGTCTCGCTGCGAAACAAGGGTGGGGTCTCTCGCCAAGCTGGAGGGAGGAGGGAAGATGGGGGCTCACAGGAATTAACAGGTTACCGTGTACGAGGGACTAGTGCACGTAATTACGTTCGTTACGTCGCGTTACGTACGTTTACTCTGGCCCCGAAGGGGAGGAGGGGGCGGCCGGGTGTGTTGAGGGGCCCCCCGACATATCGTTAAGCCTGGCTGCCGGTCGAACGATGGAAAAAGAGCCGCTCTTCGCCGCGAGAGAATAGGAAGAAAGGAAAGCGGCCGCAGAAAACCCACGTACACTCCGTTCGGAGTAAGGAACGAACTGGAACATCCGCCGCTCTGCTGTCTTCTGTATCGCCGCGTTCTTCAGGAATTTTTACGACTCCTCTCCTGCCCGGACGACCGCTCTCTCAGCTAGGATAGCTAACAGAGCTTAGCTACCACGGACGACTATACACGGTGTCCCGCGACACTAGAGAAACGGTTCGCGACACGATTCTGTTAGCTACCTGGAGAAAAGTTCGTGCGGTTTTCTTCCTAGAAATTAATTGCATAATTCGAGTGTGTAATCCTTTGAAGCTTCAACCGGCATCAGATTAGCATCAACCGGAAGTTACATTTATGTAGATGATACACACGACGTGCAACTTTCAATTACTTCAACATTCTGTTATTCATATTCTTCATTGGATTTTATTGCAACACACAGCAACTTCCAGAATTATAGCAACGTCGAAACAACAGTTCACTCGTTTTCTGTAAGCAGAGCTTGAGAATTGTTCAATGAAACGATGTATCATAAGTAGACTGCGGATTTTATGCACTTATGACAAAAATGGGCACGCACCATTTAAAGCAGTGGACATGTTAAAAATATTTAAGGACACCAAGGTATTAGTTATAGCTTAATATGATAATTAAAAGAAGAATACAATTTTTATTTGGCTGCTGTCTCGCAATCAATCCGAACGTTTTTTATTTTGCCTAAAGATCCGCAGTCTAATCAGAAAATTGTAGAACTTTGGAGAAATCATTGGTTAACAGATACACGAAATTAGTTCCAGCCGCTTGCATTTTTCAACAGAGCTGATCAAATACAAAACTCGCTGTAACTCGGAACCAAGGGAAAACAGGGCACACGTTTACACGATCTTTTCTTCTCGAATATGTTTCCCCGAAGCCACGGGACACCCTGTATATAGGAAGAAGCTACGAGGTCCACTTGTGCCTTTACTACTTTCACGTTTAAGCGGCTATTAGCGGCGATTCTCGTGACGGTGGATTCTCTCTCGTTCTTCCTCTTCGTTCTCTCTCCCCGTCTCTTTCTCTTTTCCGACCCTCTCCCGACTGGCAACCACCACCAAGGATTAGTACGCTCCTCCGGGAATCTATCTGGCACCTCTCTTTGTTCGCGCGTCCATTCAGTACAAATATGCGCCACTTTTAATTCCGCCCAAGACCCACGCCGCCAGCCTATTAAGCTAATTGCGTGCTACGAGGACGCCCCCGGAATGGAATCGCCCCTTTGTGCTGCGGCCGATATTTCGGCGATTGATCGTCCCACGGTCCGTTCACGATCGGCCCGTGTAATTGCGGTTAACAAGATCGCAGGGATGACTTTTATTGGCAGCGGAATGATTTAGACAGCCCCGGGGGATGTCGGGGATCAGCCCCGCGCCCGGATTGGTCTTCGCACGATCACTCGGAACGCGTGATTGGTCTATTTTGTTTGCTACCCGGCTGCCGGAATTTAATGCCTCGATTTCTCTCGATTGGATTGTTATTTACACTTTTACAGCACATTTTTATCTTTTATGGTTTGCGTCGGAGGGCTTGCCAATCAGTGGAAGGCCCTCGGTCATCAAGTGGTTCAGTCTTTTGAAGCGTAGTTGTTAACAAATAGTTGAAACTCAAAATTATTACAATCACGATCACTCGTTCGAAAAATTCCTGATCACCGAGAAGCACCGACTCAACGCCGACCCGGCTGATTAAACTTTGATTTCACCGTCATTGGAAAAATTCTCTGGCGACTTCGCCGACGATTGAGAAGTTTTAATAAACAAAACCAATAACGAACTTTTGCGAGATCGAACGAGCTGGTTGTAATCGACGTGTTCGACGCGGCGCAATAACTTCGAGCCAATGAATTTGTCAGAAGCCTGATTCGTTCGTACCGGGAACGTTCAACTTGTCTTCACCTGCGAATCGGAGGCACGGCCGCGCGCACCGGTTAGACGTTCGCTCGCTATCTACCTTTTCAGCATCTTTCGCAGTCTCGCGGCGCTATCATAATGCATCGGCAATAACAGGTAGACCGGGAGGAGCAGCGTAGATGGAAATGCAGTTGGTGCTAATTGCAAAACGCCTTTATTGGGCCGAGTGGAATCTACCATTTAGGTAGATCGTAATTGAACCGGGAGGGGAAGCACCGCCGCGGCGAGATTGGAATTCCTTGACGCGCTGTCGTTTGTCTCGTCGATCTAGAAAAATGCGACTGCAACGCTTTATTATTGTAAACAGGCCGTCTCGACCCGCTCCTTCAGCCAACTCGCCGATACGGCAAATCGACGTAACCGAGCCAGAAAAATCATGATATCACTGCGTGATAAACCGTGTGAACGGTCCTCGGAAGAATCTGTAGAATTGCTGTTAGGAAAGATACGCGCGGATATAAACATCGCTGGGATGTTCAGCAACCGTTGGGAGAGCATTTCAGGGATAGTTCTTCAGGAGTGTACGAGACAAAAGTTAAGAATTAAATGATTAAGATCTCCCGGCATCGTGCGAAAGATAGAGCCACAGAGCTAGTTTGCTACTTTGTTAACCCTAGAACGACCTGCTGTGGTTGCCAGCAACGCCATGCAATTTTAATCTTGTCTGCAGACGAAGACTTATTTGGCACGCATTTTGAAATAACTTAGAAAATTTTTATAACAAAAATGGAGTAGTCGAACAGAAAATTATAAAGACAGAGAAATTTAATGATGTTGATACATTATTTTCGATTTCTTTGTTGTGTTTGACTTCTAAAATTAATTGTGAATAATTTTGTGGTAAACACTGTGCGGAACTAGAAATTCTTCTTTGTCGATCGTAAATTACTGAATAAACTTTTTAATGATTTCGGCGCATAGGTTCGATCTAATTTTGACTAACAATGGTTTATGGAACTGCAGATTTTTCTGGATCAGATCGCGAAATGAGAACTCGAAGGGAATCACATTTCTTCTTTCGAGGATTTCGCGGTGAAAATAAATTAGATAATAAATCCTTAAACGTCCGCGCGCGCGCGGAGCCTTATTCCTAACCTCAGTCTAATCGTTCTCTTCCCTCATTATCTCTTCCCGTTTCTTCTTATTTCCTTATCTTTCCCTGCTTATTAATACCTAGTCATTTATCCTCTTCTCGTTCCTCTCTTCTATTCCACTTCTCCTTCGTGTCTTCCAGCACTTTCTTCTAACTCCCACATACATTTTTCCTTTCATCCGCGCCGTCTGTGTAACGGGTCAGTACAGACCCATATCTCCTTTCGCCTTCGTCATTGGACTACAAAATTCTGGGTAGACGGTCGCTGGGAAATAACGCGACTTTACTGTAGTTTGAATCGTCAAATTTTTTCTTTTTCCTCGCTCGATGGGTTCTCAATTAACAATAATTCCTACTTGAGCGTTAATTTATTTACCTGTTGAGCGCACCTTGTGATTTGGACTGCCTGTATCGGACAAACACCCCCACTGCGCGTCGGTCTCTTCAGCTCTGGCCACGAGGAACGCTCCTCTCATCTGCGTGCATACATCAACGTTCACCGTAAGATATTATCCAACGGCGTTCCTATTTTTTTCGAGCGTTGCCTAGCGCGAAACGTAACGGGAAATTTACGCAAACACGAGTCCCCCGGACGCAACGAAGATATTAATCTCCCCGTGTCGGATCGCACTGTTTCTCAGCGCGCGGCGACAATATCCTCGTAAATTCGTGGCAAATCGAATTCAGATTTATTCTCGCCTCGGAGGCTTGTTTATGCGCGGGTCCGCTCCGAGGCGGGAGACTCGGGCATACAGGTGTCTACTTTCAAATCGGAGGGCCGCTACTCCGTTTGAATGTCAATACGTTTCCGAGCGCGGCGCCCTTCAAGGAGAACCGCCAGATTTTTCTATCACGCCTCTTATTTCAATACTTCTCCCTACGGATCGAAGCGAACAGCTATCTTTCGTTTCCAGAAAAATTCTGCTCGAGCTTGCACAAGCTTTTATCTTGCTTCTTAACGGACGTCATAATTGTTGCAAGACAAATTTTCAAAGTGATGGTATAAGAGTTAATACATTTAAATAAAATTAATAAAATTGAAACTATAATTATTTTGGCTACCAGTAACCTTTAAAAATGACTAGTATCTTTTTTTTGGTTACCAGCAACCATTGTCGATGACCGGAATTGTATTTTGATTACCGATAACCATTATTTACGAGAACAAAGTTTTTTGGTTACCGCATAATTAATATCATATATTATAAAAGAAATAATTATGCCTACATTGTTTTTGTAAACGTATATTTGCAGTCGATGCTAAATAAAAATAGCTTGTAAAGATTACAAGAATTCAGAGTACCTAGAAAATTTATGACCTATGATCAAGCTTTTTTGATCAAGTTTTAATCGAAAAAGTAATTCTTATCCTATCACTTCTTCTCATTTCGGTGATAACAATCTCGGCTGGAAGGTGCTAATCGGTGGCTGCATAATCGATGGAACATATCGAGACTCGACACGAGCCTCGCGCGGCCATCATCATCATTTGCGGCGATGATGAACGCTTCCCTCGGTATTTCACACGATTCATCGTATTGTCAGCGAAGTTATGCTGCCGCGGCTCGTCGCGAATGCTTTGTGGGAAACTGATGAAATTGTAATGGTGGTTGTCAGTCCTATCCAACGCGGGGTCCCGTGTCTATCATAATGTGAAAGCCGACGGCTGCCAACTGCGTGCACAAAGGCCAGCGATTAAATGCCTTGAACGACGGATTATTTTCTAATTGGTAAAATATTTGTTTCCTTCGACAGCTGTCATAGAAATATTTTTCTTTCTTGTACGTCGACTGAAATATATTATCGATATTCAGTTCTCGTTCTATCATTTTAGAGGAGCATTATCAATGCTGTTTTACAAAATTAATGTAATCACTACGCACGGTGTGGATAATTTTTTTAATCATTCATAATGATTATCTTTTTACGCTTTATGACACATTGTTTTAAAATTGTCCGTGCTCCGACATAAATAGTTCCATAAAAACATAATGAAGAATAAAGAAATTTTGTAATTGGATTAGTAGTTTACACTGCTCGGCAACTGAGGCAGTAGAGGGGATAGGCGAACTGACTAAGATCGTACAGCTGCGTGCGGCTTAGATCAAGACTTTACTGTACCGATATTCCTACTCTTTTAATGTTCGAACTGTTTTAAATTGCACCTTCTCATTTTTGTAATAAATGCATAAAATCATCATTTCAACTGGCTGCCAGAAAATTAAAATTTAGATTGAACGTTTGTATTTATGTGTCAAAGTAGATCCGAGGGTTAAAATTAGAATTATTTTCCAGGTAAAAATGACTCATTATCTACATCTTTTTTATAAAGATGTTGTTAGGTAAATTTTTACATTTTATATATTTAGAGCTCGACTCGCCTCAACACACTGCGATGTTTCAGGCAGATTGTTATCAAAAACCGGTCGGATTTCAAAAGTCAACGTGTCTATTTATAAAAATGGCTATAACAAAAAGACAGTTCCCAGCTGATGTAAGCGTCCAACACTGTCCGATTGAAAATACCAGCAGTTTAGTAAATCCGGATTTCAACAGCTTCCAAAATATTTCATTTCACAAGAATGGTTAATGATGTGCTAATTCATGCGTCCACTGATTATTAACGTCTACCCAAAAGAACCACTTCGGAGATCTTGCAAGCTTTTTGTAAGTCAGTTTTTTGCATGGTTCATTAATTTTAATGCAGATTGCGGGGCTCAGAAATAGCAAGCACCCGAGCTACAGCGAATCGACGAATTGGGCGACGTCGACGCACGAATCGATTTTACTACGTTTTTATTAGCTCGCTTTCTTGTCTGTCTATCTGTCTTTCTTTCTTTCTGTCTATCGGTCTTCCGGTCTGTTTGTCGCATTCTTATGGATGGACCTTTGTTTAAACTAATTTTAACTATACTTTCTAATCACCGATGATCGAGGGTAACTATATATACATCCTGCTGGTCGCGTGCACATGCAAGCTACACGTGCTCCTGCTTCATGGAACATGACGTTACCTACCCCACTACCGATGACCGGTTACGCGCGGAAATCCACTTTCGATTTTTAACAGCTACCTCCACCGGCTTCCTGGAATTCCCCCTTTCCATTTCGTTTCCCTGTTTTTTCCTACATGTTAATATGAACAGCTTGTTCGTCGAGCACCATCAGCTATGAGGAAGCCGTTCGGTTTTTAACGCTACGCTATTTCTGGGAAGCAAAAACGCAAAGTTGAAATAATTCAATATTTCAAATATATACATATATTCATGCCTGGATTATTCTACAAAATTTTGTTTTTAGTTTGAATTCTTTATTTGAAATTGGAATATTTTTCTTCATTTTATTCCATTGTATTTGATATTTTTATTTGGAAATCTTTACATGGAATGGAAACTGAAGCTGAACTTCGTTATGCTATAAAAATCATTTTTAAAAAGGTAGAACAGAATCACCCCAGAAAAGAGAAGGTGAATTTATGTTACAGCTTAATACTATATATGTATTATCTTGTAGGTGTTACCTGGACAAAACCTTCTTTATGACTACTAATACAAACTGTGCAGATATTGGAAATATTAATCCATATAGATTTTTCTGCTTCTTCACGTAACGTATCCATACACGATTTCTCCAAAACATATTTATATAATCCATTAAAATGATTGTCTTTCCGAAAATTCCTCCAAACTTCCAAAAATTCAGATCGTGAAACAGCGATCACTGTCACTAAAAATTTAAATATTGTTCATTTCCGCACATTTCCGCATTTTAAAATTTACATGGAAAGAAAGTTTAAAGTCTGCTCTAATGCTACAAACAAAAATTTTTCCGTGTATTGGCGTTTATTGCCTACTTTGAGCTTGTCGAATATTGCTTACATAACCTTCATAATATATATAATTAACGGAATTAATTAAGACAATAAAACGTACTTCCGCCGTTAGTTTTCATTATAAAATTTAGAATATAGAAAAGTAAGTACAAAACATATTTCAAATTAAGTAAGATTCATATTAAGTACATACAGGAGCTATTATGGATCTCCTTACAAAATGTAGGAAAATAAGAATTCGAAATTCTTACACAATTCTGTCGACGAAAAAGATTTTGGGAGTTTTACCGACAGAGAAATGTTAATATTCTTACTTATTTTTTACGGAATTACGTTATGAGTTTTGTCCAGCTAATTAGCATTAATCGCAACACTGTGCGTCGGTCCCGAAGGACTGTCATGGCGTCCAACGTGTAAATATTCTTAGAGAGTAATAATTTCTTCAGAAATGATTCGCAGGCACAGAACGGCAAAATTGTTTGGTCTGCAGACCTGCGTCCGCGAAGGACAGCTTGTCCATCGGTGATTCCCAGGCATTATGGATTGAATATTTCAACGACGAAAATCTCGCGGCGGAATTTAATCGGCGCTTCGACGCGCGACGCCTCGGCGGAAGAATTCAACGCGAGTTTTAGCCGGCAACGAAAATGCGCGTGCCCCGAATGCAGGCCCTTTGTCCTGCAGGGGCATCGCGTGTTCGAACAGCATACGAAATTCGGCCATTGTCGCCACGCTCTGTTCCGTCCCGTATAAATAGCCGTTTCTCGCGACTCGGCGAATTCACGATTCCCGAAGCTGTCCGCTTAAATCACGGTTCGTGGTCCGTGCGTGCATTATGCGCTAAGGAAATCCTTAGAGACGCAGGCCGCGACGCACTGCGAGATTAAAAATATTCGCGCGGCCATAATGCTCAAAGCGTGTGATATACTTCGAGCTCCGCGCCGCCGTAGGAATACCGATTAAGACGCGACGCCTGCAAAGATTTATGAAACGACTCGCCTGGAACTTTGCCGACCAAATTTCGTGTAAAACCCACTATCAATTGGTCGAAATTTGGATTTCTTCACAACCCTTACTATCTCGTCTTCGTTGGATTGTTTCCCAGCCTCAGAATCTCCGGTTGCACCTACAATCGAGAAGATGAAGAAAATTTCCGGTAAATTAGACATTGAGCCAACCTTATTATAACACGGTATTCTGAGAATATGATTTCGATGTAACACAGTTCCCAAATAGGGCTATTTATTATCACTTGGCCATCCTCATATAGACGCTTGCATTCTTCCATTTAACCCATTAAGTGATCTCTGAAAATTAAAAAAGTGGTCGATATTATTTAAAAAATGTGAAGAAACAAATAAAAAGGGAGATGTACAAAATATATGAATGCCACGTATTACATTTTTAAAAACAGTTTCAGATACTAAAAATTTGCCTGGGTAATCACTTAAGGGGTTAAATGAAGTCGGATAAGGTGGTTCATACTATTTGATAGGGCCCTAAAGAAAGCCCTCTGTGGCACAGTATTTATTTCGGTTTCGGTATTCATACATATCAGTACTGTACTTTCGGGTTGCGTCCTATATCGGTATACTATTTCTGCCTGATTTTGTTCTCGAGTGGGCCGAGAAGGAGAGGTGAGACGTAGCGGCAGACTATAAAGTAGTCGGCCGAGCAGCGACATCTATCCTTGGAAAAGGATAGAATATAACATACCCTGTCGTTCTGGCAAGCGATGTTGAGCGAACAAGTTCAAAAGAAGAAGAGGGTATAGCGATTTCCTTATTTCGGAACAAACAGCGTCGCCTTACATCGACACCAGACTGTACATCAGTTTGGGCATAGCCTTATTAGTGCACCACCGATTTTAAGTCCCCAGTTGGTACAAAGCAAGATCGAGCCGTACAGAATGACGGAACAGAAAGAGTAGATAAAATGGTAAAAATCGAACAGGTGCGTCGAAGTATCGGGTAAAAGATGCGCGGCAGAAACGGAAAAGAAAAGAAGTCTCGAAGTGGGTTTCGCCGAGCGAGCGAGATCGGTCGGGCGCCAGGCCTCTGATGTTTCGAAAGTCATCTCGCGGTGAGTTTTTGCTGCATAGAGGTGTAGGCTATGTAAAGGTCGTTCTACGCCAGCGAATCAATGGCGGCCACGTTGAAAAAGAAGCACGGACGGGTAGAGACCGGTCACTGTTGCCAATTTGTGTGGTCCCCGCTGGTTACCCAATGTAGGTGTGACCGCAACGAACATCGTGAACAGGCAGTTCCGACCCTTCTGGGAAGGAGGAAGCCAACAGCCTGGCAAAGAAAACGCGCGCAACACGACGGCATGGCATGGTATGGCAGCAGCCAGACATTTTCGGTGGCCTTTTTCTCGCTCGGAGCGAGTCGCGCTCTTATCCAATCACGACCAGCAACTTTGTTCCGACGTGGACGAAACTGAGAACGAACCGACGAACACGATCCACACCCGCCGGTTTCTCGCACCCGTGAACTCGTGATTTTATTTGAAGGGAAAATACGAGACTCGTGATTTGCCAGGGTGTGGTGGTGTGATATTCTAGAAAATGCAAATCGTTCCTGGCCGACTGCTCTCTGGCTCGCCGCGAGGATAAACTAATGTGCGACTTCAACTTTATGGATTTCTGTTCGGCATTCTTTGCACGATTTTATTATGGGGCGTCGGGCGGTCGAGGCGTGATTTGGTGGAGAAATGAATTGGTCGTGGAAAGCTTTTGTGGGAACATCGGAAAGAATGTTCAATGTAAATTCGGAGTGGTTGAATGAAGAAACAATGAATAATCTCTTCCCGGACAAACATGTATCGAAATGTTGTTCTTGAAGGTCTGCAATGCAACGGTGCGTTTTATATGTCGAGATTGCTTGAAGCAAGTTTCTAATAAGTTAATTGAATTGGTGGCTGGAGCAACGTTGGATGCGTGCTCTCCCATCAAATCCTGCTCTCAATTTAATTATCGATACAATAAATTTTTAAATTTTCAGTTTCGAAATTGTCACTATTAACACAATCGTAAGGTAACAAATGTTACCGTACATGTGTCATTATTAACGTAAGAAAATAAATAAAATTGTTGTCTTATAGAGGTTCATATTTACTAAATCACCTGAAAAGGTAGCTAAGAATATAGGGAAAAACGTAGAATAATAGGAAATTATGAAGGAGGCTAGGCGTTAAAGGAAGGTCCTAGAGCCTAGGATTTTCTCATGGAATCCGCCGTCCATAAAGTGGCACGAGATTTCGCGATTCATCTGGCCCATCGCGTCGCGGCGAGGAGCTCGCAAACATACTCGCGGTAACCGTAAAGCAGCCGGAGCAAAGTAGCATTCCTTGTAGAGCGGACACAATAGAGGAATTCGCCGACGTGGGATTTAATTGTCAAACTGTGTATCTCGTGGCAGCATCGTGGAGACGCGCCAAGGTGGAATCCATAAAGCTGTAAGATCGTCGAGGAGAGATGCGATGTCCAGGGCTGATCAATCTTCCGGCGGAGCTGTAGTTGGGTAGATGATCGTTCGCAGCGTGCGTAATGGATCGTGGGAAGGGAGGAGAAAAGGTAGCTTGTGTGGCAGACAGCTTTCGACGATTTTCGTGCGGCGAGCAAAAATCACCAGCAAAAACCTGACGTCCGTTCAACTTTATAACTTTGGCATTTTTTACCGGGCCGATCCATCGATCGGTAGTGCATCTCTCGTGGTCACGCTCGATTTCGTCGGGACGGACGGGACCCCTTTTCGTCCTTATATCCTCCGCCTTCTTCTCTTTCTCCACGCCCCGTCGTTCGCCTTTCCAGCTTCGGCTGCTCGGGACAGCCTCAGGCCCGAGTTCCGCGTGTACCTCACAGTCACCGCCAATTACATATCGGAGCGCAAATCGACTTGACTCGACTCGATCCGCGAAAACTCGACCAGTGCGAGAGATCTTTAGCTATTCTACATTGCAGTTACACAGGTGAAACAGTCAGATGTTCCTGAAAAAATTCATTTAGTCAAAATTAATGTGAGTTATTAAAACATCTCAAAGAAGTTTTCCAAAGAACAAAACGATTAACAAATATTAATCTTTTACATTCTGGTTAGCGATAACCAAAATTCAAATAACTCGTAAGTTTGTTGTATGAAAAAATGTTTCGAACAAAAGTTGGGGATATGAAGTGGAGATATGAGTTTTACTGATTTATCGAGAATTCGAATATCTAATACTTTTCTCAAATTCGGATAAATTACAAAATTCTGCATAGAAAAGTATTATACAAAGTGGGACTTACAATGGATAATTACTGAGACGTTTGGTGTGTTGTAGAAGATTTAATAAAAATGTTTGTTTTATCCGAAATAAAATTCGTTAAAATTGCTTCGCAAACGTATATATTTGCTTGAATCATGCTCGCAATTTTCATCCGAACAAGATCACGTACGACGTGTAACTCTTTAGGAAATGATGTCGTTAAAAATGTCCTTTTCCCGCATAAACACATTCCCCGGCTGACAAGTCTTTATACAAACATATTGCAGCGATATGGGACAAATTACTTTATTTCCTGAAGCGCTTATTGGCACTATTACCGCTAACGACGCGGCTTGAGTAGAAACCATTACAATTTCCTGCGCTGTTTTTCAACGCCACGCTTCGCGTGCATCTAAGTCCCGATGCGTGGCGTTTTTCCGGCGAAACATTTTAATGAACCACTGCCGAGCCTCTTCCCTGTCGAAACCACTGTCAACTATTTATTGCCACTTTCTCTCTCGATAATCCCTTTGCGGCGAGTCGTGCGGCGAAAGGGATTTCAATGCGTGGTGAAGCGCCGCGCCGTGAGAACCTCCTTCGCCAATCCACCGCTGTTTTATACGATCTTAGACTAGTTATCATTAACATAATTGATAAAATAGCTTTCAGTTATTTTCAAGCTGGATACATGACAGTATAGAAACTATTTGTGTGTATGTACTAGGGGTGGATTTAATCTCATTTGAGAATATTAATGTTTTTACTGTTAAAGGTGAAATTTTTAGTCGGAGTGAAAAGTCACCCATTTTTAGGCACTGTAAATTGATGGATCTCTTTTTGTCTGTGAGATGTATTTCTTTAAAATGCAACGTTATAAATGTAACATAATTTGTTGATTGAAACTGTAGAGAAAAATGGATGCGATATTGTCATAGAATCTTTTATGCAACTATTTATGGACGTTCATGTAACCTGTCTTCGCAATTCCCTCGTCTTCGTCGCGGTATCGAGAAGAGCTAATTTATGACACCCTCAAGTGTCCACGTCACTTTCTCTTCCTGAGTCTCACAATACCGAAAGTCAAGCTATCGTAGAAACGTTTCAAAGGAATAGAAGGACGACAGATAGCGATGAAAATATCACTGGAAATACTCGCTTGCTTTGATGGTTATCATCAAAGCGCCCCTCGAGCAGCCCTAATTAATAACTGTGGCCCACTTTCACTGTTTATCGCGCCGAGGTTCTCCTGAAATCCCGGTTTTCCTTTTTCAAACAATTTTTGCCATTTTTAATTACACATAATTCACAGCAAGTAATAGGGACATTTGACCCAAGCAGTGAGTCTATTTTGAGTTCACTAACATTTTCTGCTATAACTTAACAATAAATAACAGTATGAATAAAAAATCTATGTAAAAATGAAGTACAATAGTTACGATTTATGTTGAAAAAAATTTCTCTAGGTTGTCACACTTATGTAATATTTAGTAGCCTATCTATTGTGCAGTTTCACCGGAGAAAAATTTGATTCGAATAATTTCCAACACTGCACCAATTTTCGTCTGTGCACAGACTGTTATCAGTTTCTCGGAACGTTGAAAGGGCTCCGACAGTCCGACTGCCACCGGCGGACTTTCTCGCCACCTAATCATAGTCGCGAGCGCATCGATCTTGTGAAACCCGCAGCCGATTTACCGCGCAAGAACACGCGAGGAGAAGGCGTTCATCGTTCGAGAAACGAACAAAGTTGCGCCGATGCAAAAAGCTCGCGCCGCGCCGCGCCGGTGCCGCTAAACACCGGGGCAAATGAACGGAATCGCCCGGAGTGAGAAACAATTTCTCCGGTGAGAACTCCCCTCCTCTCCTATGTGGTCGCCCCTCGAAATAATGATAACCCCGCAGTGATTACGAGCAGAGGAGAATTATGATCTCGGCGGCGACAGCGGAGACGATCTAGACCTGGATTGGATCACAGCTACTGGGCCAATGCAAACCCAGTTTAAGAACTATCTAAAAAAGCCCAACACAATTATGTCTGTATAATGTATTGTACTCACATAAGGGTTCCGTTCAATGTGATAACACTTTTCTGTTTAGATTCCGATGAACACTTATATCCAAATGCATTAACCCCGTATTTTAACTTGTCGTATCATTTTCCTTGCAGTTACAGTGAGTAAAAGTCTTTATGCAGCAAATGTAGTAGAAGGGAAAAGAAAATGTATATTTTTTGTATGGCTAATACTGAAATATTGATTACGGAACGAATCAAATTTTATTTCATCTAAAATTGCGCAACATGATTGACCGTGAATGGTAATGATTGACGAATTGCAATATGTCGCAGACTAATTGTTGCGCAGTACGTTTGACCGTGAATAGGTCCCTTAAGAGAACTTTGAAAATTTTCCATTTTCATGTACGAAGGGTACGAAGGTGAAGGTTAATTGTATGGTCTGTAGGCGACTTTGGGACACGCGAAAATCAGGATATGAAGAAGGTTGGTCCGCGAGTTGTCCACCGTGTGTAGTAACACCGGGTGGCAGTGTCCCCGGTGCGTTCCCCGGCGAACTGGTAGCAATCCCGATTCCGTTGGTGGCGGCGTGTTCAGCTCGGTGGAAACGAGTGTCATCGGGTGTGCGTCGGCAGGCAGGGATCGGCAATGACGACTCGTAAAAACCGGCTCGAAAAAAGCGCTAATGCCGAGAGATTCCTGAAGGAGGGACATTTCTTGCCGGGTCGGCCGCGGCCGGGTGTGTTTGCAGTTGTACACGGTGCAGCGGTGCATCGGTGCACAGTGGTGCAGTGGCACCGGGGGCACGAGACCTTTACGAAACTGGTATATCATCACGGCATTCTTTCGACGGCATGGCAGCCCCGGCGATGAGAGAGCCAGCAGTCGGACGTACGAAGAACAACTTTTCCCGGAGACAAGGACGACGACAACAACGACAACAGGGACGATCGAGACGATCTGGACGAAGAGTAAGACAACAACAACAGCGACGACGAACGTAAATTTCTGTACTTCTTTATGCCCGGCGGACGTTTAAAATCCACTTTAGCTTCTCCCGTCTCACAATGGGACCACCCAGCACACCGCGCTGGCCATTCACGACCTTTTCCTCTCGGTTCGATATTAAAACTGGACGTTATAACGACGGCTGTGTGCCGCATCGCCGCTGAAACGCTACGGGGAGAGGCTCATCGAAGCGCAACGACGCCGAAGGGTGGACGACCAACACGAGGAGGAGAGAAGGGTAGCTGATATTAATTGCCCGATCGGTTTATAAATAATACGCTATTAACTTTCGAACAGGAAAAAGACCGGTCGAATAGGCCTGGTGATTTGCAAAATCACTGGAAAGGGACGATACGCTCGCGTTATGCTCGCGCATCGACGCGCTCCTAAAGCCACCTGTCCATTCCAAGGCAGAACCGTCGCGGGGATATGCTACCGAGAGCATCTCTGTCCGCGAACATTGTTCATCATACTAAGATTCGAAGATGATAAAGCGATCTACCTTCGACGTTGCGCGAACCTTGTTTCGCAACCGACTGTAAAAACTCGCGGCAAGAAAGGACACGTTTAATGACGTACTAATAATATTACGGTTTGCATGATCTGCACAGACAAGGGACTCTGGCGAGTGTTTGTGTTGTCCAACACATTTCCTATCCTACAAAATCTCGTTCGCGTGAATATTGGATGGACTTATCGACACAATACGCAGGAACATTTATATTCAGATGTGTTAAAGGATGTTATCTAATCGAAGCTGAAGGGACACGTTTCGTATGCATAAAATCTCAAAAGGACAGCTAGCTTAAAGGTTCGCACTCGCAGAAGATACAGGGCCGGATCGCCTCGAAGCGCACGCAGTAAATACGGATTTCTCGTGGATTTATAATCGACAGTGTCCTCGGGGGCTGTCGGATGACCTTGAGACGAGAAGCGACCGCACGAGGCTCCGATTCACCGTGGCGGAGGGCACCGTCGCGCACCCCAAGTCCCCATGGATCGCTATGGGTGGGGATAACGCGCTTTTAATGCGACCCGGACCGCCGCGCGATCAAATCCGTCGGTACATTTTACGGGTGTTCCTGTTAGACATCGTGGTCTACTTATGTATGGAGAAGGCCAGAAGATGCCGCCGCGGCGTCGCGTCGGCCGGTTTATCATACGATTATAATGCGACCTTAATTATCCGCATGACCCTCGTCTAATGAGGCGAACGAATCCTGACCGCCGCGACATTCATCTTCGTTCCACCGTCTGCGGAAACCCTCGTCCTCATCCTCCTCCTCCTCGTCCTCTTTCTCCTCTTTCTCTTCTTCTATTTCGATCGGCCCGTTTCATTCAGAAGGGTCATTCATGTCGACCACCGGCGGCCTTGATATACTCGCCGATCGCTTAAACGCGTCTGGTAACCTCTCGACGATAGACGGTAGCCAACCTCATGCCGAGGTTGCTTTTTTCAGCCGTTCCGGAAGGTCTCCATGGATTTCGCTGCAAGTGCAGCTGAAAGTTCACTTTTTCTAATCGATAGAGAAAGATGCGGCCCCTTGGGATTCTTGATATCACGACAAAGAATCATAATAGAAGGTTATTCGTATTTAAAAATACTAGCGCGGAAATGGACAAAGTAGCGCAACATAAACACAGCATAACAATGCAGATTTTGTGCATATATCGAAAAACGAACTGATGAATACAATACCTCATTAGGTATTGACAGTTCAAGCCATTCAAAGAATTTAAGAATGTTATCACTAAACTGCGGATTTTATGCATTTATGACAAAAATGGGTAAGCACAGATCGGAAGAATTGACAGCATCAACATATTACTTTCGACCTAGTAGAATTATTAAAGGCACGGGAACGTTCTCAAGTAACAAATCTAGAAAATTTTACTTGTCCGAATTATGGAAACGAAGGAATACAATTTCATTTAACTCGTGCTCCCCGATAATCGGCTTGGAAAGCTTTTATTGTGCACAAAGATCCGCGGTTTAATAATGAAGATAAAATCGAAGGTTTGCGGAACAGAAAACCATCTCAGACGCGGTGCATTCTCAATGATTCGAGGCAGCGTGGAGGGCCGTGCAATCGAGGTCAAGTGTACCGATCAAGTTCTGCCGAGGATCCCGAAATGGGAAAAAGAACGAACTCGATCGCGCAACGTCCGACGTTTGCCGAAAATGGCTCGACGCCGATACACCAGCCGGAAGTTGTGCGATCCCTCGATAAATAATCCGGAATATTCAGCAGCACGCGAGCACGAGAGCTCCGCCTCCAAGGTCTCCGACTTCCGAGGCTGATAGTATACTGCAAGTGCCGTCATCCTCGGGGCCGGCTGTCGCGAAAGGAGACCATCGCGGTCGCAAAACAGATCTGGCTAACCTTCGTCCGGCGATATTTTCGTGATGCCGACGCGTGGGTTTGGATACGTCACGGGGCCAGGCTACAAAGAGAACGTGAAAATAGCAAGAACGAATCGATAAGAAAGGGGAAGGTGGTCGGAGGAAGACAGACAGTCTCCTGTGGCATCGAAACTTGCTGGTCGCCGCGGAAGGTTACCTGCACCATGCATTTCTTAACACTTGGGAGCCCGCTAATAGGTTATTAAATCATTAAAGCGTTCTAAGGAATAAAGGGATGTTCGGTGTCAATGTTTTATTGCATTGATAAAACCGTAATACCGATGGAATACTTTCCAAAACAATGTTGAGTAACGTTTATTGTTAGTTAAGTACATATTAATTTTAGTCTAGATGAAACTTTACCTACCGGGAGCCTGCTAATAGGTTTTCAAATCATTGAAGCGTTCTAAGGAATATAGGGATGTTCGGTGTCACTGTTTCATTTCATTGATAAAACCGTAATACTTTCCAAAACAATGTTGAGTAACGTTTATTGTTAGTTAAGTATATATTAATTTTAGTCTAGATAAAAAATGGCATAATAATAAAATAATCCTTTCACTATTTATTAGGTTTCCTCTTAACAGAAAGTACTGGAAGTACACATATGCGTATAATGTTATATTTCGAACACATAGAACAACTAGCACGTTGTAAAGAAGAATTGTAAGAAGTTTTTTTTTAATATCATTTATGCAAGAAAATATGTATATACAAAATCATTAAGATTATATAGAGATCATTATAGATTTGTGTCTATTAGTTCTCCTGCTCCTTTACCGGATCTGCCTCGCTGTTTTTTCGGATGATTGACGAGCAGACATTGAAGAATATTTTTAATATCTTCCCCGTTCCAGGTTCTTTTGTTCTCTTTTAGTTTCTCTGGGCTAATTTACGATTGCCCGGTATTATATAAAGGGTTAAAGACGGCTCACGGTTCTTGTGAAATTCTCCAAGGTTCAGGCGATTGTCCACGACGGTTTATCCTGCAGCGACGCGTCTTTGCACCTTCCCACACGGAAGATATTTTATTGACGCGGCTGTTATACTTTCCGCGCAGGTACGACGTGCACCGTACGGCGTTATGGCTTCGCCACCGATGCATCTGGCTTGGTCTACGAGCTCGTTCCACCGGTGACCATATCTATGACGGAGTGATGTCTACATCTTGTAATAAAGCAGCGGCCGTTTTACGTCGGACGCCGCTCAGTGCCGCGCCGGGCGGCTGTAATTTCGTATACGCGCGCGAACTGTTGCACCGCCAGTTATTTGCCAGCGTAATCGCATAGACGCCGTTCATGGCTTCCCGTCGGTCGTCCTGCACTTATTGTTTGAATTTTTAACGAGCGACGAACTTCGACTAGCCTCCGGCTAGTTAGCATACTCGATTTGTTCGTGCAACAATACTCGGAACAACGGTATACACCCAATCCTGTTCTTACTTATTGCGGTCTCGTGTAGACGGGTCAAAAATCGATTTTTGTCGCACTTTTCAAAGGAAAGGAACATTAAAAGGACAACCAAATCATTACAGCTCTGAGAAAAATAATACGGTAATGATGTTGATAGAAAAATTTGATTCCTTTTTGGCACAAGTTGTTTGATCCAACACCGAAAATTTGTTCGACTTCTCAGAACTCCACAATCACTTCACACAATTGTACGATTAGTCTTTGCAATTTTAATTGAATTTAGCTTCTAAGTGTAGAACAATACACTGATTCATTTCAAGATGAACTGTAATTCGGAGTTTATTGCTGGGGTATGCCCAGCTACAGCTTTGCGAATCTGAGAATTCCAAACCTTTGCACACCATATAGGAATCCTGAGGAATTAATTGCTGGGCATAGCTACAAGAACTTTTAAGTTGAATCTTAGGATCCTGACCCTTTGCACACCACCTTGGGAACCCTGTTTCTCTGCATTTCCTAAGACACTTGCTGGTTCTTTGTACATCGCATAAAACCTTTCGAGTCCTAGCCCTTTGCATTCCTAAGACTCTTGGAATTCAGGATCTTTGCACACCACCTGAGATCTTTGGAAGCCAGACCCTTTCTATTCTTAACACTCTTGGAGTGATTGATCTGTGAATTCTTAATGTGGAATCTCTTCAGTTTGAGATGCCTAAGGGTTTTGATTAACCATATTGAAGATATAAGAGATTTGTATAGAACAAAATTTAATTGAAAAATTACGAGGTCACATGCAAGAGTAATTGCTATACATATTATTTTAGTTTAAACTGAATTTTAAAGTGCATAAATAATTTGTTCCATTTCGATGGAATACAATTTTGGAGATATCAAACGAAATCGACAAAAAGGTTTTTTCGTTTCGTCACAAATTCTAATGGACACCGCGGAACAACGAAAGCAGAAACCGTTTGCACTCTTGCCGCTTGCGATCAATAGAACGTACTGTGCGCTTTACGATGGCGTAGCACGAACATATTGAAATAACAATTCATCTGAAAATAGACGGCAAAGGTTAAAGCGCAGAAAATCCCAATTATTTTTACACCGACCTAATAGTATGCCTAGAGTAACTCTTGTTCTTTGGAACTTTGTATTCTTAGAATGGTCATCCTTGAAGTATCGTTGCCTCGATACTGTGGCTCTTTGCATTCTTTCATTGGTATCGTGACCATTTGCATTCCTAAGACACTTGGAACAATAATCCTTTACAGATTTCTGAGCACTATAAAATGCTCCCCTTCCCTTCAAGAAGGTAAATTTTATTTGAAACATTTTTTAGAACGTCAAATTGTACATCTTGTATATGTACGAATAGATAATTTTTTGTTAACTTCTTTAAATCCATTTTGTGACGTTTTTTTTATATTTTGTTAAGCCTAGGGTGGTGGACCATTATTATAATTACACAATTCATACATATACTTTCCTGAATATTTTGTTTCTGTTTAACACTAAACAGAAACCGAGCCTTAAAAATGACTGGTACATGTTCCCTTATAAAAATGACAAGATTGATTTTATTTAGACTTTGTACAGCTCCTATTGTAAGTAAGTGTTCTTACGAAATTATTTTTATTATATCAATAATCGTAAAATAAAAAATCTGGAACCGGTCATTTTGACCAGTGATAAGTTTAGTGTTAATGTACAAAATAATAGAAGCGTTGAAAATTAAACTTTTATTACAACATTAATTAGGAATACAGTTTACAGAAATAGACAATCTAGATTTGCGTGCTTGGATCCACATAAGGCGGTAGACTCGTTTCCAGGATTGCAAGGGTGCGGGATCCGCGTTCTCATTTCTCGATAATACAAACACGGGGTTTTCCAGTAGTTAAAAACGCTAGATAAAAGATCGATCTAGGACGCTATCTCCCTCAAAAGTCCTATTTTTTCGTTTACGAGGCGCAATTTGCATTATTCGGAAGCATACAACTGCGTGTAGCTATTTTCATTGCTGAATGCTGCCGAATAATGCAAATTACGCCTCGTAAACGAAAAAATAGGACTTTTGAGGGAGATAGCACCCTAGATCGATCTTTTATCTAGCGTTTTTGACTACTCAGAAATCCCATTTTTGCAATCCTGGAAAAAGGAGTCTATCCACATAAGTGACCCCAGAGTACCAGTTAAGGGTTGAATATGGATTGAATGGAAAGGATTCACGGGCCACCCTGCACCGAACCATTCGAATAAAAATTCGATCGTCGCCTCTCAGAGTATCTAGGTATAGCAAACGTCTGCTAGAAGTTTCTACGAACTCAAAGTCTCCTCGAGCTCGGAGTCCTAACACGGTCGCGCGCGTTCAGAGAGTCGCGCCGCTGAAAAACTAAAGGCGTGTTTACATACGTGAATAGACGGTGCCGGGTTTCGCCATAGAGGCAGGCAAACATCCTTTAGCGGTGTCGGACGAGAGGCTCTTCTTGTTTGTTTCTCGAAAGCCAGAAGCGTGAAACATTACGCAACTCGACCACCGTGTCGCGGCGACGCGCGCTCGCTCCAGCTCCCCACTTGTATCCTGGAAGCAAAACAGCGTATTCATAGGCATTATATAGCGTCGCGAACTTATAGCACGGGAAAAAGAATTCGGCAGTGTATATGCTCACTCGTTACCCATTTCCTAGGATCGTCGTGAGCTCATTTTACGACTGACGTAAGAAGCTACTTTAGACCAAGCGAGCGAGCGCGCACGCGGCTCGATCGTGAACTCGCTTATACGCGTGCACACGACACAGGCCCTGCGGTATGGGACCCATGCACGCGTGCGTCCACTCAGGCCCCGACTTCAATGGGGATTATTCATTATTTTACGACGTTACTTTCCTCCTGGCTTTGTGCCTAGCTCCTGGGAAACGGAACGGCTAGATACGCTCCGGCTTCGAAATGTATTAGGCACACTGCATTTCCGATTGTCAGCTACCAGCAGCAATCTAATCATGGTACTGTGGGAGCTCTAAAGAAATATGAAGAGCGGAGAAGGAGCTCCCAATAAATATGAAAGAGAGGTGGAAAAGGAAAGGAGCGTTTCGTCCATCGGGCCCGCTAGAGGACCCTAAGTTGGGATATCGGCAGTTTTTTTATGGGTTTCCCTGGGGTATGGAGTTTTCTAAGGCCTGTGGGGTCTCGATTCCCTTTAACCTAGATATCCTGTGACCAGAAAAAGATTGCTAAGATTCGTGGTGGGATGAGGATTTTAATGATCATATGTGGGGTTATAGGAAAGATTTCAAAAAACCTGTATTGTGGGATATCGGCAGGCGGTTGAGGACGGTATATATATGAATTGTTGAGGAATCAGGTACTAGCGAGAAAGGATAGGGATAGACTTGACTATTTGTCCATCTTGTGGCAAGCGTCGAAAGTTAAGCGCCGCCACAGTACAATGGACTGCACGAGTACATTTACTAGAGGAAAGAATCTCTGCTAAGGTGCAGCAGCTTCAAAATGTTTTGGCACACTACTTTTCCCATTTTCAGGTACTGCAATGTAATTATGGCACAATGGTCTACGGGAGCACGTTTTCTAGAATCCAGTATTTCTACTGTGATACAGCAACTTGCGAATGTACTCACACACTGAATTAATTTTTTTATAATAAATTGTCAATATTTGAAATGTTATGAGCACACAGTTTTTATCCATTCACTCATGTCTTATATGAACAGTGAAAACCGTTGTCTAACTACATTAAACCAAGATTTCGATAATTCCATGATGCAAAGTGTAGAAGTCTTCAGGTTGCCGAGGGGGTGAAGAGAGGTGGATCCCATAGAGAAAAAAATGGAAGTCCGGTTTATCGCTCGGCGGAGACTTGGAAAACGGGGAAACGGGAATGCAGCAGCCGGGGAGGGAAGTGTGTTGCGTAAAGTCCCTCCGGGGGCCTCGTAATTCGACCGTCTTATGTATTATCGAAAGAAATTCAGCGCGGGTAGGATGACGTAAATTCCCCCTCAATAAAATCGATATCTACCGTTCTCTTTGCCAATCGTCGTCGTCGGTGCCAAACGATAATGCCGGGATTGTTGATCGGTGACTGTGCTCGTACACGGTTCCGATGATTTGTCTCCAGGTTGCGCGAAACGAAAAAGAACACACCGGCGCAAAACGTCCGATAAATTTTGTAATGGACGATAGTGGCGATCGGTCCGACAATGCGTCGGTACGCATTGATCGCGGAATTGTGTCACCGGCCGCGTGTCCCGTCGACGCTTACCTGCCCATTGTGTTCCCGAGGACGGACCGTCGATAAAAATCCGTGCGACAGTCGCGATGGATTTATGCCTGTCCACACGCAGGTGCTGTACAAGTGTATCTACGTGCGTGCACACGCGTGCGAATATTGTCGCTGGAACCGCGGAGATTAATCACTCGGACAGTCGGGGATTTTCACCGCTCCGCTCGCCATCTTGGAAATTAGCGCCGCAGGTGATCCTCAAGTTTCTGCAATCTTTGCCTAGTCTGCCGCAGTCGTTTCAAGTAGCTAGTCGTGTGCGAGAATATACAGTAAAGTCGCGTTTTCTGTCAGCGGGTACGCGATCACTGTCCAGTGCCTATCCCCTCCACTGTCATGCTGGCCTTTTCTACGTTTGGCTTTCTTTTGAACTCTCGGCGCGGTCGGCGCCGTCATAAACAAGTAATGTCGATATGTGATCACTGTCCGTGCAGAAGGCTGTTGAACAGTAAACGCGACTTTACCGTATCGATATTTTCGGGTTCTGGCATACTTGTACTCACAATCAGCCTCGTAATTGATGGGACACTATTTAAATCAGAATAACTTTTTTATAAATGGACCAACCCACTTCAGTTTCTCTGCCAAGCTAGACGAATTCACTTAATAGATTTTTTCTTTTTTTGGTACAGGTTGAGACCTGTGGTTTGATCTTGAGGGTTTTGGTGTGAAGTTTCCTAGAGCGATATTGCTCTCTCCATTTTGAAATGTATAATGATTGATTTTCTTGTTGGCTATTATGTTCTTTAAGCAAGAAAATTTTTAAAAAACTTGTTACAATCGTCTCTGTTAAATTCCTTCGGAGTTAGGATTGTCCGTTTGAATTTGCAAAGTTTTGCAGACAAATCGGCGCGGGTAATAGGTGTCCCGGGGATTGTAGAACCGTGTACACGGATCGGCTCGCCGAACAATAATCGGTTAGGTGAAATCTGTGCTGCGGCAGCGTTGGTAAAAGCGGCTCGCGCGTCGTCGAAAAATCGTTGGTACACGAATTACCGATTTCTCGGGCCGTAACTAGAAAACTGCGAAATCGAAGGAGCGGTTACATTTGTAGCGACAGTTTTCGAACACGAATCCGCTGCTACCGGATATCGTAAACCGATATGCGACGTCTGGCTCGGTGAGTTATCGCGAGGTGTCGTAAAAGCGGCGCGAAATCTAGGTTGCCGATATTGTACGAGCGGCTTGTACCCGGTGTCCCGGTGTCAAAACAAATCGAGCACTTTTCCTTGGTCACGCACACATTAAAGGCATAACTTATTCCCGGATCGTGCGTTCCTTCGGCCGCTGATTTGCACGATCGAATCGTCGTATACACGCCGGATAGATTTATTTCCAGCACGATCGGCCGACTGTCGGTTCCTTGAATTATGTCGTGATACGATTGCTCGTGTTCGATCCTCGGCCAGACGCTATTACTCCGATATAAATATGATTCCATCCGAATTGTTCACTCCTCGAAAATCGTTGCGCAACCGATCACAGGATAATAGACACTTCGAACTATAGTGATGGTAGCGATCTAATTCTGCATCATGATTTTCAAGTAATTCGGTAAGCAAATGGAAGAATCGAAACATATCGAAAAGTAAAGTGCTCGGTATTGGCAACTGTATTGATGTTTGTCAAAATAAATACTGAACGATATTGGTATTCTGGTACCAGTGGATGTATCGGTACTATCACAAACGAAATCAAATTTTTAAGTATTTTATGAGTATTTCGTACAAACTATGAGAATTGCTAACATTTAATACTTTGAATTGTGTTAAATACATAAATAATGGTTAAGAGAGATATATTTCTTTTTTTACTAATAAAAAATAAGAATCGTTACTAATTGAGAAGGATCATACCCATCACTACCTCGAACAATTCCACTTTGTACAGCGGATATGTATGAAACAACAATTTTCTAATAGTTTGTCAAATTTGCTAGCCTGAAGATTTAAAGGAGACATGCGTGATAAAATTTAACAATTATAAAAATATGTATGTCTATTTATATACAACAGTGTACAATCGTAGTATGAGGTGGGAGTAATTCCGGAGTGCAATTAAAAAATGAACACATTCTCCGAGTTCCGTAAAGACACATAAAATGGCGGCCGATTACCGAAGGACTGCCGCCATCGGTGCCATTGAAGGCTCTAAAATGTTACACTGATGACTTAACTGGAAACTCTAAAACCAGTTCCTAATAACTTTTTGCGGTGAGGCGAACGATGGGACAAAGAACAGAAAAACGCGCGACTGCGTCGGATAAAGCCGCGGCGTCCTCCGTATTTTATCGTCAGCTGCGGTGGACTATTTAAATAAATCGATTGTGAACGTAACTTTCTTTGTCGAGGGAAGAGCCGGAAATGAAGATGTTCGCAAATATTTGCGCACCGCGTTCCTCTGGTATGCTAGAAAGCCATGCTTTTCTTGTTTCGATACCTTTTAACATACCTCACGTTCGCTGATCTAAGACCGGGAAGAGAAACACGATTGAGAGGAAGTAATTTACCGCGTTAAAAAAGCTGAAGTGAAACGTTGTAACGATACGATGTTTCAACAGCTTTGTGCTCAACCTAACCAGCGTGGAGGGCCGGAGATCATTCGCTTTTTTCTCGATCAGCATAAGAACTTTCAAGTGGGAAGAACACTGCTTTCAACGATATCCGCGATTTTTTGCAAATCCCTTTGGAAAATATTCCCATCGATTTATTAAAATCATTAATCCGTGGTTGCAATTAATAAAGAACAGTTTTATTTTGCAGAAAAGCTCAATCGTGACTTTTCGCTTTGTCTTTTACAAATTTCTGTCGATTTCGTTCATTTAATTTATAGAAAGAATGAGTACATGCAATTTGAAACAGTAAAAGTATTTATTCTCATCGGTTTATTAAAATTATTGAGCACAGAAATAAATCGTTATTCAACACCCGTTTCTTGCAATTAATACAGAACACGGTTAATATGTTCATTTAATTATGCATTTATAACAAAAATTAGTACCTGCAACTGAAGATAGTAAAAGTATTTATTCTCGTCAATTTATGAAAATGATTGGCCACAGAAATGTATCGTTATTCAATACCTGTGCTTTCAATTAATAAAGAACAGTTTTATAATTAAAGTTCGCGGTCTAATCAGTTCGCCTTTCTCGATTTCTTTCGATTTCGCGAGACCGGGTGTTCGTAATATGGCAATTTAGATAGTGGACGATTTACCGTACTCGCCGAGGATCGAAACTACGCAGGTGTTGCGAAAAATTGGCCGGCGATCTGCGGATGTTCGGGTACGGTTCACTTGGCAACCTGGCGGGTAGCGATCAGGAAGGAAAGAAGAAAATTTATAGCGTCAGAGGAGTCATCATTATGCGCCGCCTAACACGACGGGTCGTTCAGGTGGAACGACATTGCTGCAATCTCGCATGCAAGTTACTTCGCACGGAGAAGGTTGAAGGTCGGCCTTTCAGAGAAAAGTAAACTGCGCGCACGCGGCGCTGTCGTTTTCTAAAGCTGCAGAAACACCGGTGCTTTCGTACGGTTTGCATAGGTCAAGGATCGGGGCCGTCCGAAGATAATCGGCGCGCGAACTTCGAGCGAGCCTCGATTTGAATTTGCAACCGGTCGTTGAAAAAATGCCTAATTTCATTCGATCGTTAATATTCATTTAAAGTCTTGCGGACGGCGCGATCGAGTGAAACACGCGCCATTTTATCGCACGATCTTTTGACATTTTGTCGCGCGAAGGAAACGTTTAAAATTCTTTCGACAACGATCGCTTGTCATCGCGCGTACCTTTAATAAAAACTCGAATACGATTCTCCGTTAAAAAATGCAACTTTTAGTCGACGATTCACTGATGCGCTTCCAGAAGTCATGCCTTAGTCTGGGAAGAACGTGATTGTTAGGAATTCTTGCTGGAAAAAATTATGCATTTGTTTTAAACGAGTATCATTTCAAAACTTGCAGTAACTTTTTTGCTGTAGACTGTAGAGAATGTCTGAATAATATTCTTTCTCCCAGTGCTGGATCAATATTCTGATCAGATGAATATATCTGACAATTCCTAAAATAATTGTTCTAGAAAAATCCTTCTACTAGATAAGATGATGTATTAACAGAATCTTCGTGACATTTTTATCTCTGATGATTCAGTTTCAAGGAAAGCAACTTCTGCAAAGGAGGCTGCTACGTGGACATTAATTAAGATTTCACTGCATAAGATTTGTTATGAGTTATGTAATCCAGACAATTTTTAATTAGGTACTCGTATTGAAATAAAATTCTGTATTCCTCCGAAAAAATTCCTGAAGATCACGTTTTTTTTTCAGGTTGTTAACTAAATATAAACTCTTGACGTGAGTGGTGCCTCATAAAGTTCCGAGAGAATTCCGCAAAAGGTGAGCGGTTTTTGGGAAAAACTGTTTGCCATTTAAGCATGAGTAATGTGACAGATCATTGTAAATAAGTGACTTGGCGGCCTTGTATGGCCGCTATGAATTCGTGAAATAGAACCCAAGCCTGCTGGATAGCCGAAAATGCAAAATATTAATATGTTAACTGTTACGTATAAAACGCGTGACATTTCGGAGGTGGATTCCGGTTATGGTGGATGCAATAAATTTGCATATTTTAATAACAGCAAGAATCTTTGTGAACACGCGACCATAAAGTTATGAGTTTATAATGCCACGCATGGTGATCGCAATATAGAATCGAATATATTGTCCGGACTATTTATGTTGAATATAATGATACTGAACTTATTTCATTACAGTCACGCTGATTTACTAATTAGCATAAATTACATTTCGAAACGCTGTGCTGCTAGTTATGACCTATTGCAAATGTTCATAATAGTGATTGAAAAGAAGCAATTGATTAAATATAATTGAGCACTGCATTAATAAATAAAAACAAATAGTGAACATAGCCGAAATTATTTATGTTACGACCGATCAGTTCAAGATCCTGGATTGGCGAGGAAATGTTTCACCGTAAAATGATTTCCTAATCGATTGAACAACAATAAAAATTCAGACGTCGGATCGTTTTGCATAAAGATCCGGAGTCTAAATGTCATCGCGGGATCCGTTATACAAGGAGCATAATGTTGTTTTGTTTTTCGAGCACGGCGTGTCTCCTGGCAGAGGATATAATTGATAAGCGGTTATGCATGTTTGGTTAAGGAGTCTGGCACCGGGTCAAGTATACACGCGAGGTCGTAGAGAGAAAGGGAGAAAGGGGGAAGAAGATTCCGCAGTGCAAAGTCATAGGTTAACCATTGTGGTGTGTACACACGGTAAAGACACGACTACTACGAGCCCAAGGGTGAAAGTTTACCCCGCGAATCGTTTCTCTCTCTCCGCCGTGTGATTTACCATAAGCGCCGATCGAACTTTCCAAGGATGCATCTTCGGGGTTCTTTACATTTAGACTACCAACATCGATTCGCCCTCTCGCAAATCCCTCTTTCGGAAAAATATAGAAGATACTTTCCTATTCGTTTTCATCTTCCGAGTCAGTATATTAACCCCTTCGGATCGAGCGGGAAATTGTTCTGGTGTAATCGGGATCCCCGGAATTTGGGGAATTGCGTTCCGGGACGAACATTGTTGAACATCACCGTGAAGTGCTTACGAAATGCTGTATCTAATCACTAGACTGCGGATCTTCATGCATTTATGAAAAATTGGTTGGGTGAAATATAAAACAGTAAAGGATCAGAAAAATTTCAGAATATCGAAATGTTGTTTTTAATGTAACAAAGTCATTAAGGGATGAAATCAATTTTTATTTTATTCCCGTTTCCCACAATCAATGCAGAACATTTTTATTTTGCATAAAGATCCGCAGTCTACTAATCACTATGATTTCAATTATGATTACCATGCATGGGTAACACGATCGTCGCCGAGTTATAGAGTCCTGAGGTACGAACCTTACCTGCTAATTTAGCAAGTAGTGTGTGAAAATGTCCTTGCTAGGACACGGTCGCGCAAGGGATTGAACCGTCGAGGCGCTACCGCGCGAAAAAGTAGCAAAGTTATGAAATCTAGCGAGGTACAATAGGTACATCGATAAAAGAACAATACGGAAGACTTATCGGTTAAATCGTATCCACGGTGGACCCGAGGATCGTGACTCCTCGCGTTCGCCGGATAAAATGATCTCGCTTTCCCACAGGCGCCGAACTTTCCCAGAAGAATTCACCGGCAATCCCTCGATCGCTATCGATCTCCCGGATCGTACTCGATCTAATCACTGGGCGCAATCAGTTTCGCTCCAGCGCGACAGCCTTCGCGATGGTCGAGCAAAACGCGCGCACCTGCGCAACTCGCTCCTCGTCATTGTGTGGAAATGATTACGCGGAAGACACCTGGCATTCCTGCGTCATATAATGCGCGCGGACGTGTCACGTGTGCACGTCTCCTCGGAATGTCGTTTCCGCCGCAGGCAACCCGATCTACACCCTTGCCGAACGTTTATCCGTTTAATTACCCGAAGTGCCTAATTAATTAAGTGCCATCGTCCCCGTGGCACATTTGCTTAATTGCGCCACTGCTGCCTCAACTACCGCGCGGTTAACGAACGTTTCGTACACGCTTCTTTCCCTAATCACTCGGCTCGCTGGCCAGACGCAAGGACGCGATCCTGCTCGCGCTCATGGCACTGACACGCGCACGATTCATGGCTACAGTGATCGGCGTGTCCCTTCATGTCTCTTCCCGTGTATCTCTCTTGTACGGCCGCGTGACCTTGATTAGTTGCTCGTCTCTAGAGGCGTGCGAGGACTCGCAAACTTCGGGTACCCCCATTCGGGATGGGGTCGAGTCCTATTTTCGGGTATGCAGTCTCACTTTGTCCCGGCTGCCCTACCACCACGCGCATTGCCGCTACTGGCCGAAGACAATGACGAACAGCGAGTCATAGCGTAACCGAGTAAAACAGTACGATTTCACAGCTATAACCTCTCAAGCTTGTGACCTGCTGTAACTTCTTGCCATCATCTTCGGCTAGTAACGATAATGCTAGATAGTGGAGAAATGCTATAGTGAGGACTCTTTTTTTGTTTAAGGGCGGTGGGGAAATGCTGTTACTCAAACCCCCCTAAAAGTTGGGGGATTGTGTGAGACTCGGCCCCCATAAGATGAAATTTTGGGAGGAAACGGGACTTATCCCTAGCCATACCCACTAAACCGCGCAAGGGCTCTCACCTGTGTCCTCCTCTTGTTCCAGGGATAAAATATAGTCGAGGACCCACTTTTCGTATTACTCTCGACTATATCTCAACGCTCACCTGGTGATACCACACCTGTTTTTATCGAATAATGCTATAGTGAGGACCTGACTGACGAAGCTATAGTGTAGTCTATTCCAGGTGATGACGCCACAAGTTGCCCCCACTATAGGTACGTTGGTGGAACAATTTTCGGGATGTACCTGAAATTTTCAGGTCCTCGTACACTTTGGAGAGGTCGACCCGATATCTTCGGATATATCGATCACAGGAAACGGGACGCGCATCGATCGCGACTGGTGCTCGGGAGACTTGTTCGAAGCGTACAACGTTCCGGCGCGTTTCTCGCGCCCCATGCTGCGCGTTTGTTATCTTTATTATCATTCTTTCTCTAATTCTGCGATCGGCCGGCGATACATCTGCATCCCGTGGACACAGGCGGTTAATTTAAACGCGGCCGGGATAGGCTCGTCGCGATTAATACCGATCGTTTCGACTCGCGGGACTCCTTCGCCTGTGTTTCGCAACGGCTCGGTGGATGTATTGGCGGTTGGTTCCCCGCTTGCAAAAAGACCAGAATGAAGAAACGGTCCGTGCTCTGGGATAGGTACGTGCGGTGCCGGTCGCGGATACGTACCGCACGCCGGCCACGGTTTTAATCTTACTTATACCGGGATTCGATGGAATTAATGGCCACGCCTCGTGCTGGCGCGATCCTCTCGATTTCCGGGACCACGGCCCCGGAAAGGATTCTTCCTACGTGTTGGAGGTAGGGCCGACGCACTCGTGACCATTGGATATATTCAGACTGGAATGTGGTAGGGAAGGCAAATACCAGATGGCGATCGCGACCGTCCACTTGGACAGGAAAGGGCCTCCGGCCCGTCTTATCCATTAGGCACATTAGGTATAGTGTCTAGGATCTATGAACATTTTTCCCTCGGAGTCCAACCGACTCTCTAGATCCGGCTATCTAGGAACAGAGTTAATAAGAGGAGAGGATATACACTGCTGCTAGGACAGCCGCTAACCTTCCGCGAACCAGGTGAATGGAGTCGCATCCTGAATCATCTGAGGTTGATCTTGCCGTCATTATTATTTATGAAACTGATAGATACATTATACATTATAACATTATAAAACTGAGTAGTTGAAATTCGAAATTGTTGGGAAATTTGACAAATTGAAGATGTCGATTCATGATGTCTCCTCTGTTAAAATTATTAAGGGAAGGAATAACATTCAATGTTGTTTCGATTTCTTGCAACCGATGCAGACAATTTTTATTTTATTATATTTAAATTGTGAACATAATTCCATTCAAATCCTTATCTATCAATTTCGTTTTACATTTATTTAATGTAATGGTTGATTTAAATGTTTAAGACCTGGAGTTTAATAATCAATAACAGTAAGACACACCACCACAATATATTCCTAAAAACAAGATAAAAAGAAATTTGGCTATTATCATCATCTGTCGGATCCCCAAGTATTTGTTATTCCATTTTTCTTAAACACTTATTTTTCTATAAACTGTCTCCAACAGTTGTCCTCAAGTGGAATATTTGCAAATATAAAATTATTTATTTTCTAATAAGTGCCGGAGTAATTGATATAAAGATTATTTCTTCTCACAGTGGTTTCGAGCGACTCGAGGAACCTGTGAATACGACTCGCCCGTAGACGAAGTTTCACGGATAAAATTGCAAAGTACATTTTCGATTTATCTCCGCGAGATACAGTGATCGCAAATATTTGTGCGAACAGTATCGCCGCACCTCGTTCATTCGATAGTCAAAAACAACTCGAGCCGATCTCGTTAAACCGCTGCGAGCAATAATTTCACACGGAGAGAAAGCTGTATTCTCGAACGGGCGCCAGAGCTTCGAATCGCTGTACCAGGACCGTCAAGGATTACGTAACGATCCGATCGATACTGGCACGATCACGCGAAAGGGACACTGAAATTCTGCAACTCGGTATCGGGCCGAGTTCGGTTGATTGAAATCGTCTTTCGCTAGAGCCCGCTCCACAAAAGTCAGTTGCGACCTTCTCGTGACCGAGGACAGAACAGGATGCTATTTACAAATGTCATAATTGAAAATGCTTCTACTCGTAACGAGCAATAAGAAAAATCTGGTGTTGGAAAATCGTTTGTAACAATTTTCAGAAGAAATTTATGACATAATTATAATGGTTACAATCTTCCGTCTTTTTGTGCAATTATTTGTTTAATAAACAACTCTATCATCCACTGGTAGCATAGCTCGTATGTCGTGTATAAATAAAAGAGAAATTGTCGTTAATTGCTTAATTGAATAATTTAATTTTGTAGAAAATTTTAGAAAATTCTATTCGAAAAATGAGACATCAATTCAATCGATCAATAATGTTAATACAGGACTAGTTGGTAAAAATCTTATAAAATATATGAACAATATTTCTTTTTGATATCCAACACAATTTTGTATGAGTCATGAAGGCTGACTATTATTATTATTTAAAATCGACAAAAATGAATATCCTCGCATCGCCGGTGAGCGAAACGGGATTCGAGATAAACATCGACTAACATTTCACCCGCGATAAATTGCAAAACGTAAGGAAAGCTATATTCGGTCACTGTAAGAACTGTTTTCACTAATCAAACCAGTTTGGATACGAGTTTATTATCGTTGGTTTGTAACACCTCCTGATGTAACAGTAAGCGAAATTGGTGATCGTGCGTGTATCGAGACGTCGGATAATTGGCCCGTAAAAATGTCATCAAACAAATTGATATTTTACCGACTCGGCTTGACAGGGATAAGTGTCTATCGATCGGCCTCCGATCATTTAAAAGATCAAGAGTTTACGGGGATGATTAACCTCGTTGATCCATCATACATGTAATTGGAACGAGACATGAAGGATTTACTTGCTCGCTGTCGGTCATCGATAACAAACCGATTTGTATGATTAACTCGATGGTTACGACACAGCTGCGACAGTAAATGTTCGCGAAACGTCTGTTTCAGCATCAAACCAAAATAACCGCTTTCTCGATCACGGCAACTTTCTCCCGGCGAATTGACGTGTTAATAAGAAAGCATAATTTTACGAGTATCGGCGATCACGTAACAATCGGGACCCGCCGAAATTCATATATCTTCGACTGTGGGTTTCGCAAGCTCGTTTTCTCACTACATTCGCGTGCAGGGTAACTCAATAACTACATTTCTCGTACGTATTTATTTCTCTAGGGATTTTACTACAAGATTTGGACTTTTTATTTTACGTTTATATTATATTTTCAATTTATATAAACCCAATCTTTCTATTTATCTGGTACCTATCCGTACTAAATCGATCAACGAACATACCTACAATGGAGAGAATTCATTGTCGCGGTTTTGGCCGCGATTTGGGAGCACTGCGTAGCTCAGCGGTAATACTGTGCCGAACAACGCTCGTAGACACCCTGTACTCTTCAGCATAAATCAGCGGCAGCGTCTTCTAAATCTCTGGAACATCTCCTCCGCGTCGGAGGAAAGCCAGGCAGGTACGGTATCAGCGGGCCAGGTGAGAAAAAACCGGCGGATAGGAAGACACTTAATCGCAATCAGACACCCGGAAGATGCGACGGGGACCGTTCCACGAGCACTGCTTTCAAAAGCGAAACAACCTGCTGGGACTCGCATACGTTCTACATAAACCTGCCGCGCGCGGACGTTCGCCGGCCACCTGCGATACGCGTGACCGCGTGACGAAGCACGCGTGAAACCGCGTCGATCGCGAAATTATCGGAGGATGAAACGGTTCTCTTCCGGGTACCATGCGGCACGCTGTGTACACCACCAAGTGCACACCTTTTGCCGACAGCGGGGATTTATTCGGAACGTTCACGAGATGTTTTCACAGGACGACCCGCGGGGTAGTCGGAATGCCTCGTTTCCTTTTAGGTTTCGCGCACAGGCGGCTAGGATGCGCGAACCTATTTTGCGACCACGGATCCTGCGCAACCGCGTGTACAGGTGTTCGAGGAAGTTCCGATTTCAGTTGCTCGGACGCACGCGAGTATGCCACGCTGCTCCCTGCTACATCCATAGCTGAAATCCATACAAATCGCATAAAGTTATAGCCGCGCTTCCGTACATCGAACCTCCCATTTTCTTCGTTCCCTCTGCCTTTCGAAACTCCGAAATCACGATTCGCAGCAAAAGTTGCTGATTTTTCTTTAAAAAACAGACCAATATTGTGCGCTTGAGACCGCACGGCTGAAGTGAAAACTTCTATGGCGATCGCTCGCCTGTCTGTTTCTCGGCTCCACCGAGTTTACCCGAATAGCGTTTCACCTCGGAGCGTGATGGATTAGACTCATTCACTGCCCAGCAATTGTACGATCACTGTTCAGTGCCTATCCACTGCTCTTCTGTCCTTCTCTATGTTCGACTCGCTCGGCGCGGTAGACGCAGTCATAAATCAAAAATAGTATCCGAGCACGATCACTATCCGTGCAAAACACGGCTGTTGGACAATAAAGCGGCGTTTACTGTATACGCGGTGCGCCTAAGGAAGTTTTCACTTCAAAAATGCTCATTTCTACGGAGAAATTCAGTGTGTGGGAAAGAATTTTACAATGGAAATAATTTCTTCATTCATGGCGATTGCGATCACCTTCCAGCCGAAGCACGCATCCAATTTGCCCTTCACTGGAAGTATTCGCTTCCAGGATTAACAACCCAGGGTCGTACAATGAAATTATCCGACGACTACGGTGCTCGTTTCCGCGTCGATGGCGGATCGCTAATTACTGTAACAATGTATGACGTCGCAGTCACGATGAAAAACGTATTAACGTCGTGATTGCAAACAGTCGGACGCGTCTCGCTTCCGTACATCATTAACAACGACAATCGCGTGCTACGCTTCTTGCAGCAACTTCCGTCGCGATGCCAGCTTTTTATCGTAATTAATTATAGATCGATCCTGCTGCGTGTCTATCGATGCACGCGATTATTCAACGGAAGGCGATTTCATCGATTATGAACATAAACTCGTCGCGACGTGGTAAATCATGGTTGACAATTATCACTCGGTTTACATCAAACAGAATTATCATAAATTATCAAAATGAATTTAAAAATAATGAGGCCACTAAATACTTCCATATTACCGCAGCACGATGCTGCGAAGCGTACATTTAAGTGCAGATTTATAAGTGTGATGATTCTTACGAACGAAATGAACAAAATTTTGACTTATCCGTGGGGCGAGTGTGCATAATCAAATTTTTTAAGAATACCATTCAGTAATAATCATATAAAAATGGGTTCGGATGTAGAAATAATGGTAGAATATATCGAGTGCTATAGTGTTTGATGTTATCACAATACGATGGTGCAAAGCCTATATACAGTGACTCCCACTAATATTCGGACACTCTGAAAAAGACGATAACATTTTTAATATTATACTATACGATTTGAACTTTTGGGAAGCTACAACTGCAGTAAATCTAAGGATTCTTACATCTTTCGATGCCTGTCATTTTTTTCCGCACCAACCGATTTCGATGAAACTGTCACAGTGCATATAATTGACACAGATCCACAAAACGTATTTTTAAAATTTTCAATATAGGCCCACATAAAAAAGTTGTAAAATGCAACTTTTAGTATTTTCTCTGCAATTCCGACAACTTGCAATTTTTTTCAAAAATTTTAGTCAAGTTGTGCAGCAAACCAATTGTTCTAACTTCCTAAAAAATTTCAAATCGTATGGCCCAATATTAAAAATGTTGTCGTCTTTTTAAAAGTGTCCGAATATTAGTGGGAGTCACTGTATTTAACACTAAACCTATATACCGAGCCTTAAAAGTAACTGGTACATGTTCCCTTATAAAAATGACAAGATTGATTTTATTGAGATTTTGTGCAGCTCCTATTATAATATGTGCTCCACTAAAGATATTTATACAATCATTTGTTATGAAATTATTTTGGTTATATCAATAATGGCAAAATAAAAAATCTGTAACTGGTCATTTTGACCGGTGATGGTAGGTTTAGTGTTAATTAATTAGTGGTTCGTAGAAAGTGACGGAGATGAGTAAGTGGTTTCGGGAAACGAGGAAATCCGTAAGTTGGTGATAATGTCAGAATTTTTGTTCGCGTTCGGAGTGAACGAGCGAGTTTCAGCGGCGGAACAATGCCGAGCACACTCCGCCGTTGCACCGTTAGTAATTTTCCCTGAGAGCCGCTTCCCTGAACTGTCCTTTGTCACTGCCGGTGCACGATGAGATCTTTTATCGATTCCGCGAAGGCATCTCGGAGTGACCTTAATAGGTGCAAAAAGTGCGAAACTAATGCCGTGGTAATTACTGTGTCGGAGTACAGTAGAGCTCTGCACAGCAATCCGATCTTTCTTTAAGATTCCATAATGACAGAATATACTGCTCCGCAAACACACTGAACATTTTGCCTGAATCATTTAACCGAGGTGGTTATTATCGTCCGAATCAAGGAGATCACGAAAATTGACTCATTTTCAGGTGGGATTGACGAACAATAAAAAGCAAATTGTAAATATATCTTGTATCTATCCGACAAATTATCCTGTTCAAAATAAGACTTCTAATATAAATTATGTTTGTGTTCTTGTTATAATTTTTATTATCGTTTGAAAATATGTAAATACTTATTTTCTTGCGAAGTGTCCGAATATTAATTTTGGAAATGTGGCAACCTTTTGTTACAAATTTAGTACTTTGTAACAATTTAATTTTATCGTTAAAAGTAAATTGTTTCTGTATTTTCTATCAATAAGGAATGGCTCGTCTTTTTAACACAATAAGCAACATGATGCTTAACTCATGCCATTTTATGCAAAGCAACAGATACAGAAACGGTGTTACGTCCGAATATCTATCTTACGTCCGAGTAACTAGGCACGGTGAGTCACTTAAATGTACCATCTACTCATGCTTGCACAAGAAGCATCTTTCATACAAAATTTGTTATCGAACTTCTAAAAAAAAAAAATACAAGCTGCATGGTCTAATATTAAGAAAATTATGATCCCTTAAAGTTAAAAAATCTTGTGTTAATTCTTCTGTAGTGTTAAAAAATCGGTCTCGTATTAGGCTAGTTGACGTGATCTCGAAACAGTATTTTGCCAGGAACGCCCTTATTCCCAGGAACCCTTGAACCGGCACGACTGTCCCGAAGAGTCTGTTCTCGTCGTGGCCAGGGTTAACGGCGCCGGGATATTTATTTATTCGTCTCGTAGTCCGAGTCCCTCAAAAGGTATCAGTTCGGGAACATCGTCCCCCGCGGAGAAAGACGTGCAGTCCTGAGAGAGTCCGGGGCACGCCCAAGCGGACCAAAGCCGGGCTCTCGATCGTTGATCACGGATAAATCCCCACCGCCGCACCGCGTGCCTTGCCGGGATTTTACATGCGGAACTTGCGTTCTCACGGGCATGGTGGTCTCTTAGAGACTCGCGCTACAATTAATACTGCAGGAAGTCATTTAGGACGGGGCGACGGGGGGACTGGGAGGGCAGGGTACGCCACAGGAACATACATAGTACGAACCTGTGCACCGGGTAAGTTGCATCGCCCTAGGTAACTCTGTTAAACGTGTGTTTCAGATAACGAGCCCTATAACGCTTCGGACCAGTCAACTTTATCTACATAAAGGCATTAATTAGATTATTATAGTTCGATACGACCACGCTGCCGCGGTATATTCGGAACGAATAAATACAGGGTGCGGCAGAAATAACTCCCACATTTACAAAAATCACAGCTGTATTTGGGAAATAAAAAGTTTCTGGTAATACCGCGTTTTTTCAATCCTCCTTTGAAATGTGGATGTTTATTTCTGCCGCAACCTGTATGAGCCGGCTGAAATCCCAAAGCCATCCCCGGCCAGTAAGTGCGCGATGATTATTCTTAAAACTGAACTTATACGTCGAAGTCGACATCAGCTGGCTCGGTTTTATAGTGTTTTCAAAATCATTAAAGAAATTTTTTCCTTCGGAAACATGATTTCTTCAAAAAACTTCTCGCACACATTCATGGGCTAGAAGATGAGGTATTGCTTCAACTATTTTTCTATATTTTTTGTCGTCTGCGATTTATATAAAATGAAATAAAAAGAGTAATAAATACGATAAAATAAAACTAAAATAGAATTAAATGGTCGATTTCTTCCTTAAAATAAAAAACGGTCACGAACAAAATGTGGCTGAATTCTAAGGCATGTCTAATGAACACTTCTGTAAAGTGTCCGGGGTTCTCTTGTTGGATCACAGACTTTCGAAAATTAATATTACCATCTTCTTGTATTTTGGAGATTCCTTATCGATGGAATTATTGATAATTAAATCTCGATTACATCCACGAATGACGGATAAGAAATCGAACACGATTTGTCGCCATAAATACGTGAAAGACGCGAGCCACGCCATTACAGATAGCAGAACGCAGTTAAACGTATGGGAATCAGTTAACTGAGGAAATAAGGAAGTGAAGTGTCACTGAAACCAATGACGAGTGAACTCGTCTTCCTGGTGAACAGGTTAATGCCGTCAAGTCTAACGAGCTGCGTTAAATACCCGCCGGTTTTCGTGATGACGCGGACCGAGAGAGGAGCGAACGATTAGGTTCGTCGACCTCCGGACCATGGTGTTCCACCTCCGTCGGTTACGTCGGTAAAAGGACAGGACACTTTGGCTGATCGCGAGGTCATTGGACCAAGGCCAGTCCTACCTGCGTTGCCATCAGTCCCTGCATAGTCGCGATGAGCCTAACCCTACTGCACTTACAGGGTGTCTCAAGGGACACAGCATAAAGGTCTCTTTACAGTCGCCAGAACTAGCCATCGGACAGAACCTTATTACCCTGGTTTTCTATCCAATATTTTCATTTCTTCAATTTTGCAATATTTCTTTTCGAGACTGTCAGTCCATCTAGCTCGAACGCGTTGACGGTTCTCTGCTGTGCGTGGTACAATATAATTATTTAAATTTAAAAAATTTTTTAATATACCACGGTTTTAAGACGGACTAAAAGGTATAAAATAATTTTTCCTAGCCCTATACAGATATACAGATAGCTATGAAAAAACTTGATTTAAAACGAAAAACGTGGGGCGCATGCAATAGATAATTGATGCATGAATAGTTCACCTAAGTCTTGCGCCCCACGTTTTTCGTTTTAAATCTTACAAGTATTTTCACAGCTATTAAAATTACACAATCAAAAATTTTTAGGACTATCTGTATGGGGCTAGGAATCTGAATGGGGCTAGGAAAAATTATTTTATACCTTTTAGTCCGTTTTAACATTTCTTTAAAAACCTGGTTTTTAAAAAAACTTTGTTTTGTTTTTATTATTATTCAAGACTGTGATGCAATATAGTTCTCCAAGGAAAACGTTCCAAGAAACTTTAAGAAAGTGGTACCAAATAAAATCCTATTTTCATTGGTAATAACTGGATTGCGGATCTATATGCAAAATAAGAATTGTCTGCGTCGATTTCAAGGAATAGAAACTAAATTGAACGTTATTTCTTCCGTTAATAATTTTAATAGATGAGAAATCCTATACGTACATCTTCAATTTTTAAAATTTTCCTACAATTTTGAATTTCATCTACTCAATTTTGCTGTAACTGCATAAAAATCCGCAGTCTAGCAATAACATTTGTATCTCCAGCATTTTTTGAAGATTTTTATGAACCATCAATGCATAAAGATCCGCAGTCTAGTTAGAACGTTTTAAACAACATGTTTAATGTGTTTAATGGATCAGACAGTATCCTGGGTGTCCCCGAAGCACCGTCGACGCCCACTCGACCTTTAAAGGATGGTCTTTTCGTGCGATCGTGACCGTATACGACAGACGACAACGAGGTCGTTCGTTCGTGCCATTGCGCTCTTTCGTGGGATCGAATGGGTTCTGTATTTATAGGTTACGCCACGGCACCGAACGCCTACAGGTGTCAAATATATATGGCCGTGTTCAGTTTCAGTGGATAGGAACGCGGATCGATAGAGACACACACGATACTCTGATAATAGACACTTGTTGATCAATTTGAATTACGGTGGCTGGCTAACATCGAGGACTGTCCTTTGTCTTTCATCTTTTTACCTAGAAGAACAATGAAAATATAACAAATTACACCAATTATTCTTTATTTTATATTCAAACTATTGTAACAGCAAAGACAAAATTATTTTTCTTGGATGACAAAAATGACTCGCTAAACTAAGAGAGCACTGTTTGTCTTTCCCCTTTTTTGTCCTCAATAACAATGACGAAGTAACAAATTCTTCATTGAATATGATTTAAATTATTCTTTTTATTCTTTATTTTATACTTTTGATTTTACTTCACAACAGGCTATTTCTACAGGTAACAACAATGAAAAAATAATTTTTGTTTGTTAGTCTGTACAAAATATTATTTTCTGTAGTACTAAACTCGATAATAATAAAGTAATAATTAATAGTAATAAAGAATAGTTTAAATTATACGCGATTTAGAAATCGTGGCTTTTTGTTGTTCTTGGAGGAGCAGAAATGATGTGGTCTCTTATTTTCATTAGCCGCACACTGTATATTTCCTGTTCATTCAATTAACCTCACTCTGCAGCAACCGCAGGATTATGATGACAGTTATAACTTAACATGGACATGAAATTTACGTAGAGTTAGTTGACGTCAGGCGATCAGAAATGTAAAGTAATATAAGCATCAGGTAATAAAGATAAATCGATAATCGCACACTGCGGATCTCATGCGTTTATAGCGTCCACTATTTTCTAAAATTTGGTATAATGAAGTGGTTAAGTAAGCTTAATGAGGTTTTCTACCTTCATTGAATCTGTCGCCAACGGAGTAAACAAGTTTTTCTTCGATCTCCATCTCGGTAAATCAGTCTATAAAAATGTATATTTGCATAAACACGTAAAATTTATGCACATAGCAACTTAAAAAATCTCGCTCTGTGCAGAACTTGATTTCCAACTAGACTGTGTTTAAAACCGGTTAATGTTCGATTAGTTGTTGACAATGTTTCGTAAACGTATTTATACTTATCCAGTATTTATACTGTATCGATATTTAATTGTTCAATTGAAATATAATGTTACGAATATGCTCTTTCTTACACCAGTCAGCACATTCCGATGTTCACTACGAGGAAATTTCAACATCGTGTATTCCTCACTTCGCGCATGCAAAACGCACACTTCGCAAGCATTGTTTTCTTCGGATGTTAATTGCATGGAACTTTTTGCTGAAACTGCTACACTGTATTGAAATGAACCATTCACGTGGGAAAGGAACCGGTGCCGTTTCAATTGCGTACAAAAAGTCACGATACACCGTACCCCAGTATCGTGCAGTAATTGTACTTCCTAACGAGATGTATAGCAAACACAATTTCGCAATACTGTTCGCAATAATAGAAAGTTCCATTCTTCCATGGAATTTCTGAAAATTCTTCGCACACCAGTTCATCGAGCAACCACTATGAAACACTATTCAAATAGAAATTCTTTGTCGAACATTTGTTTTATTCTTCTCAAGTCCCTCAATTATTCTCCTTTTTATTAAATATGCAGTCCATTCAAGTGGCTCTTAATTTCAAGCATGCAAATGTTTCAAGTGATCCTTCTTTGTAAGTAACTATATCTTTCAAATTATCCTTTTGTCTAAATAATTGTGTCCCTTTCCAAACGATCTTCCTGTTCGATTTTTTCGCAATCAGATTAAAATACGTAAAAATAAATTTGTACAATTCAAGGAGAATGTATTCTCGTTGGCGAGGCAAACAAAATTGTCAATCATTCTTTTATTTTTATAATCTCAGGATTTGAAGAAACATTCTTCATAAAAGGTAAAATTAAGACCATTTTTTTTTTCTATCTCGATCACCAAAGGGTTGTTGTTCACATAATTGTACATGCGTTATACTGCTTGAAATTGCATACGGGAAAGTTTTATTATTATTTAGACACCTACTTCGATACAATAAAAATATAAAAAGAAACTTCTCTCGCCTTTGTAATAAAATAGATTAAGCGCTCAGCATCACGTGCATTAAAGTGAAGGAGGAGCTCATTACTGCGGCACAAAAATCACTAGGAATGTCCCTAATACGGTTTCATACTGGCGTCAGCGGAAAGAAGCTCAAACAAAAGTGCATAGTAATTTTTTGAAGCGCCTTTAGATGCAGCGAGAGGGTTAATTTAAAGTAATCGAAACTTTCGAATGACCATTTTTGGTATTAGACTTTCAGATAGTCCTCCTCTGCGGTTAGACGAACTTTCGAAATAATTAATTTGACGGGATGATCGATCTCTGTTTCCGAGTAATCGAACGGTCGAAATGACGCTGCTTTCTAAGCGATGAATCCTCCGGGATGATCATCCCGCCGAAGTATGCAAAAGATAACAAGCTCGCACTTTCATCATCG